>JAKSZT010018658.1:22196026-22229575 GCA_026826555.1 Tolypeutes matacus | reverse complement strand
GTTATGTTCCTTTGATATGTTATAAGTTGAAGGGGAAGTGTTTATAAAGTGTATAAAAATTTAAAAGGACTGGCTTCAGTGTTCACAGACTCTCTTGTGTATTTAAACCAGGCCCCCAGTGCTGTTCATGGTGTCTCTCCATTTGAGTTATTGGCTAGATCGGTCACTATGACTCTTAAAACAATAAAAGCATCTGCCACATCTCTGGTCATGCTCCTAAAATAGATGGAAATACGTTGCTGCTTCAGACTTCACTGACACCCAGTGATGGCTCCATATCACTAAATCTGTGATGGCTTGGCATTGCCTCCAGACTGGCTCTGTTTCATAGGGCCACAGTGTGCTATGCATCATGCTTGTGGAACACTAGAGCCTACCTTCCTGTTTTCCTGAGGACCAACAGAACTGCAGAGTGCTGGCTGTGTGAAGGATATACCAGTGGAGCAATAATCACCAGTGATGTGAGTAGAATATAACAAATACAATTGACCAGGCAGGAATTCTGTAGCCAGCAAAGCTGGCAATTGAAAATGAGGGAGGAGGAGTTCCCAGAAAATGGCACCAATGTAGGTAGGCACTGCTCATCTCTCTCTCACACACACACACACACACACACAAAACTGGAGAAGGGGTAAAACCTACCTGAGGGAGCTGTTTTGGGAATCCACAGAGCAGGAGGCTGAAGGGCAGGAGGGAGTGAGACAAAGAGTCAAAGCCAAGGGACAATCGTGATTTGCTCTCCCCTGTGGCCTGAAACAGTGGAAAGCCACACCCTTAAGGCAAAAAGCCTCCATGGACCCTCTGGCTCTCAACAGCCAGCTGAGTGGGAAGGAGCATTCCCTGGAATGAAGAATCTTCTGGCAATGGATGGAGAATGATTTTCTTTCCATGGCTTTGGGCACCTGAGCCCCCTTTGAATCTTGGGGAGGATACCAGCCAGCACTGAGGTGGTCCCAGGGTGCAGAGAGGGGGGAAATTGCTCAGCAGACTGTCACACCAGCCCCACTGGGAGAGAAGATCTTGGTCAAGGAGGGGGTGGAGATAGCTGCCTAACTAGCCCAGCCCCTGAAAACTGTTAGAAGTCAAACTTGTCTAAGAGAAACAGGAGCCAGAAGAGCCATATAATCTTTCAAAAACCTATTTAGACTACAGAGCTGTTGTAGTGCAGTGGGAGAATTCCTGTCATGCATATAGAAGGTTGCTGGTTCAAGTTCAGGTACCTCCTGGGAGAAGGGTTCCAAGGAGAGATAAGGCATGCAGCTAGCACCTTATAATAGGGAACATATAGACTGTGTTTTTACTGTTTTGTTTTACAGTTTTTTGGATTTTTTTCTTTCTATTTCCTTTATTTTATTTGCAAAACTGGATACATCACCTGCAGAGGTCAGGCTACTGGGGGATTAATTGATGAGCACCAGCAACCTGAGAGGGTCCCTAGGGGCCTAAGAGAGAAGGCTGTTTTTCCTGGGTTGCTTCTGAATTGGTGTTTTTTTCTTGTTTGTTGTTTTCCCTTTCTTTGTTTCCTTTTTTTTCTTTAATTATTTTTTCAACCTACTTTACTTCTCTTCTGTACTTCATTTTCCTGTCTTCTGATTTCTGTTGCTCTTCTTTTATTCCACCACTTATTGTTTGATTTTCATTTTTTCTCTTTCACTCTTTTTTTTCTCTCCTTCTATTCTCTTCTCATCTGTCCAGCCTTTTAATTCATTCTATTTTCTTTCTATTTTGTTTCTTGTTTTTTTTCTATTCCACCTCTTTTTATTCTAATTCCTTTGTATTATTGTATGATTTTTTACTCATATTACTTAATATCCTAGCTCTTGCATGGTTCCTTTTCTACCTTTTTTGTATTATTATTACTATTATTCTTTTTTTCTTCTTATCTTTTTCTTTTCTCTGAGATGCCATTTAAATTCAGAGATGAGAATAGAAGAAAAAAACAAAAGAAAATATAAGTAAAGATAAGAACAGAAATAGAAGTAAAAAAGAAACTGTAGAGGATTAATAAAATCAAATCTTAGTTCATTAAGAAGTTTAATGAAGTTAATACACCTCTGGTAAGATTGTTCATGAAAAATGTGATAGATACAAATGAACAAATACAGAATGGAAAGAGTAAAATAACTATACACACTCATTAAAAAATGGCAAAAATTCATGATCAACCTTGTGCTAAAATTGTTTAAAAGCTTTGCTAAAATTGAAAAATTTCAAGAAAAATATAAATGTCAAAGCTACAAGAAAAATAGGAAATTAAAATAGATTAATATGCATCAAAGACATGGAAATGGTAAGCAAAGAAGAGCCTCCCCAACGGGCCCCAGTTCTGATAACATCACAGATAAGGGAACCCTGGCCCTTTGCCAAGGGACAGATCATTCTTATCTTACATGGATATTATCATACAAAATAGAAAGGAACTCAAGCTTTTTAGATCATTTTATGAGGCCCTTATATCCATGCATATATATACAGCTAAGGATAGTAAAAAAAAGAAGAAAATTATGAAATCATTTCATCCATGTCACAGAATCCAACAGCGCATTACAAAACCAATGAATTTGGATCAAATGAGGTTTATCCTAAGAATACAATAATGGCTGTGATAGAAAGTCTTTAATGTGATTAACTCATCAGTAGACAACAGAAAATTCCTATTAATTTTAAACTTAATTTAACTCAATGAATGCATGAAAAGACCTTGATAAGATTTAACAAATGGCAAAAATTATACACCAAAAATCTGTGCCAAATCCATTGCTGGAGAAATCCATGTGTTCCCTTTCAGATTAGGCAGAAGCTGGGATGTTCTTTATTGTTGCTACTGTTTGACAAAGTGCTGAAGGTTCCCGACATCGGTATGAGAATAGAAGAAAATCAAGGCTGGAAATACTGTAAGGGAGAGAACTAATGGCCATTTGTTGCAGA
The DNA here is from genome assembly GCA_026826555.1 of Tolypeutes matacus. Lineage (NCBI taxonomy): Eukaryota > Metazoa > Chordata > Mammalia > Cingulata > Chlamyphoridae > Tolypeutes > Tolypeutes matacus. The sequence continues at coordinate 22,226,647 of JAKSZT010018658.1, read as the reverse complement.
TAATATCACAATCTACATAGAAAATTAAAAGAATCAACAAATTATTAGAAAATTTTAAAAGTTTGGTAATTTCAATTGCTACCAGAAAAATTAACAAAAATCAAGAAATACAACAGCAATAATCAACTAGAAAATAGAATTAAGGAATAAGATATCATTCACTCTAAAATAAATGGAGAGCAGCAGCGCGGGAGCAGGGGTGCTGGTCGAAGAACTGTGGTCCTTTCTTTGCCTCCCTTCGGACCCAGTGAAGACCACCGGCGTTGCCCTGACAGTTATCTGACTTGGAGAAACAAGACTTAACAAAAAATAATTCAAGGACAAGAAGTAGACTCGCCTCTTTCAGAAACTGGACTTAAACAAACATCCGCCGTTTACATATTTTTTTAAAACATCAAGTTTACTCACATTCTCTCCAGCGATCTCATGAGGACCAAGCAGACCATGCATGGGATTTTGGAGAAAGGCAAATTTTGCAATAATATGACAGTAAAGTATGATTCCAGGCTTCCGGAAAGGAAATACGGTGTTGCAGAAGACAAGGCACTGAATGAGCTAAGGGCATTGGAGAAAATAGCTAGGGAGGAATGCCTTACCTTCACACCAGCAAGAGGAGAGAAGCTGGGCCAGGTGAAAATGGGTAGAAAAGACTTCTTTGAATTTCTTTGTCAACTGATCCCAAAAGAAGCAGGTCAAAAAGAACAGTTCTCACAAGGTACACCAAGGAACTCTCTGGAAACTTCTTTAGCAGAAATATTTCCTTTAGCAAAAATCCTTAGATCTGAATTTAATACAAACAGTGGTCCTCCAGGATTAGAGCCAGTGTCTTAGTTTAGAGTTATGGAGCTTATAGGAGAAGCCTGTTTGCTTATTTTCTGAGTGACCTTAAGTGCTCCTTAGCAACTCTAGGAAATCTGGGATTATGTCAATCAGTGCCAGCATGGGATTTAGCATCTTTATCATAAACCTGGAGGAAAAAAATGAAATTAAAATAACAGTTCAGTGTTTGTGTGAACCTACAGGCACATCTCAAGGGAATGCCTGAAACCCATTAAGTATAAATATACATCAAAATCTAACCAAAAAAAAAGGGTAAACCATAATGTAAACTATAGACAGTGGTTAGTAGCAACGCTTCAATATGTTTTGATCATTTGTAACAAATGTACCACACTAATGAAAAATCTTGTTAATGGGGGAAAGTGTCGGAGGGGGAGGGGCGGAATATATGGGAATCCCCTATATTTTCCATGTAACATGTGTGCAATCTAAAGCCTCTTTAAGAAGTAAAAAAAAAAAAAACTACAACAACAACAAACTGACTACTCTGAGGGAGTGCCTGTGGCTTTATTTATTTCCATCCCCTACCATAGCTGATTTCCAAACAGTTAAAAAGCTTCCTATTATAACAGGTTATAAAGGCTATAAAAAACAGGCAACAGGTGTTTTTTGTTTTGTTTTGTTTTTACTCAAATTCTTTTTATTTATTTATTTATTTTTATATTTTAAAAGAGGCTTAGATTACATAATGTTACACAAAAATTACAGGGATTTCTATGTTCCCACCTCCCACACCTCTCATAACATCCCACATAAATGTCTTTCATTAGTGTGGCATATCACCTGCAATGGATATACACATCCTGGGGCTCTGCCACCAAGCATGGATCATAGTTCACATTATAGACCACACTCTCTCCCACACAGTTTTGCATGTTATATGCAAATGTAAAATGACCTATATCTGTCATTGTAATGTCACTCAGGATAATTCCCAAGTTCTCAAAAAGCATCTGTATTACAACTGCTTTTCCCTTCCCTGCCCCAAAAGTGTCCAGTGGCCACTGGCTCACCCTCACTGTTGTAATTTCTTCCATTGCTTGAATCACATTATGTCTACAACAGAATACCACTAAGTCCACTCTAGCCCATAGCACTTCCCCCAGTCCTGAGGAGTTTGGGATGGTGATGTCCACTCCACCTCCAAGTGAGAGGGGGCTTATATCCCATGGATATGGTGGATGGGATTATCCTGCCTGCATCTGCAGGCTCTCTCCATTCCCTGGGATGGCCGTTGTCCATCATTGTCTCCTCACCAGATGACTTGGGTGGGTCCATTGAGCTGTGGAGTAGGAGTTGTAGCTCCACTGAGATTCCAGGCACAGCTGGCACATAGCTAGGCCAGAGGCTCCAGTTTCTGGAAGTACACCTACAAACTCCAGCATCACATATAGGTTTGAATAGAAGGGACCGATGAACCATATGCAGGGAGGACTTATTTGAGTCCAGCTCTGCCACTCTCAGGAGCACAGATTCCAAAGTATAGCCCACTGAAAAGGCATAAATTTCTGGAGCTATCCCCCCTTATATAGGACCTGGGTGTCTCCAGAGTCCTCAGGAGCCCCTCTGTGTGGGGTGTTATCCAGTTTGGTGTTCTATGAGATCCTACTGAGGTGTGCGTAAGCGTTACCTCTGGGATGACCTCCTGACTCTCTTTGAAGTCTCCTACCACGTGAACTCATTTGTCTTTACCTTTTCTCTCTTTTATTCAAGGTCTTTTTCCAGCCGTATTGTCAGTTAGCACTTGGTAGTAATCCCTCATTGCCAGGGAGGCTAATTCCTGGGAGTCATGTCCCACGCTGGGGGGAAGGTAATGCGTTCATATGCTGAGTTTGGCTTAGAGAGAGGCCACATTTGAGCAACAAGGAGGCTTTCAGGTGGCAACCCTTAGGCACCCCATAACAGTAGGCTAAGTTTCAATTACAAGAGCAAAGACTCATAAGGCTAATCATTAATAGCAAGAACCTATCAGTGAACCCTACTCCTTTAGTTCTGCTCTAATCTTTCTTATTTCCTTCTTTGTACTTCCTTTAGGTTTAGTTTGTTGTTGTTTTTCCAATTCCTCCAAGTGTGCAGTTAGTTCTTCAATTTTAGCTCTTTCTTTTTTTATAATATTTGTATCTATGGCTATGAACTTCCCTCTCAGGACAGCTTTCACTGCATCTCATAGGTTTTGATACGTTGTGTTGTCATTTTCATAAATTTCAAGGTAGTTACTGTTTTCTTTTGAGATTTCCTCCTTGACCCACTGTTTGTTTAAGAGTGTGTTGTTTAACTTCCATATCTTTGTACCTAATCTCTTTCTCTGGCCCTTAGTGATTTCCAATTTCATTCCGTTGTGGTCAGAGAAATTACTTTTGTATAATATAAATCTTTTGGAATTCATTGCGAGTTGTTCTGGGGCCTAGCATGTGGTCTATTTTGGAGTATGATCCATGTGCACTTGAGAAGAATGTAAATCCTACCGTATTTGGGTGTAGTGTTCTGTATGTCTATTAAGTCCAGGTCCTCTAATGTATTGTTTAGAGCCTTTGTTTCTTTATTGATTCTCTGTCTAGATGCTCTGTCTAATGATAATAATGGTGTATTAAAGTCCCCCGCTATAATTGTAGAGGCATTTATTTCTCCACTTAGTTTTTCCAGAGTTTGCCTCATGTATTTTGAGGCACCCCGATTAGGTGCATAAATGTTTGATTGTTCTCTCTTCTTGAGAGATTATCCATTTTAATAATATATAGTGTCCATCTTTGTCTCTTACAATAGTTTTGCATTTAAAGTCTATTTTGTCTGATATTAGAATAGCTACTCCAGCCCTTTTTTTGGCTATTGTTAGCTTGTAAAATTGTTTTCCAGCCATTCACTTTCAGCCTCCTTGAATCCCTGGGTCAAAGGTGGGTTGCTTGTAGTCAACATATAGATGGATCATATTTCCTTATCCATTCTGCCAATCTGTGTCTCTTGAGTGGTGAATTTAAACATTCAGGGTTATTATTCACAAAAAATTTCTTACTTCAGCCATATTTTCTTTGGCTTTATGTATGTCACATGTTGTTTTGTTTCTGTTTTTGTCTTTTTAGTTGTTTTTAAAGTCTCCTCCAACTCTCTCTCCCTTGTTTTTTCCATTCAACTTCTAGAACTTCCTTTAGTATTTCTTGAAGTGCAGGTTTCTTATTGGCATACTCTCTTAATTTCTGTTTATCTGTGAATATTTTGAACTCTCCATCATTTTTGAATGCCAGTTTTGCTGGATAGAGAATTCATGGCTGGAAGTTTTTTTCTTTTAAGGACTTTGACTATGTCATACCACTTTTTCTTGCCTCCATGGTTTCAGATGAGAAATCAGCACTTAATCTTATTGTGCTTCCCTTGGATGTGATGGTTCTCTTTTCTCTTACTGCCTGGAGTATTTTCTCTTTGTCTTGAGCATTGGACATTTTGACAAGTATATATCTTGGAGTTGTTCTGTTGGGATTTGTACTGTTTGGGGTGTGCTGTGCTTCCTGGATCTGCACATCCAATTCTCTCAATAGGGTTGGAAAGTTTTCAGCCATTATTTCTTTTAGCACTCATTCTGTTCCCTTTCCCTTCTCTTTTCCTTCTGGGATGCCCAAAATGCATATGTTTGTGCATTTTGTGTTGTCAGTTAAATCCCTGAGTCCCTGCTGGATTTTTTCTATCTTTTCTGTCTATCTGTTCTACTATCAGTTTGATTTCAGATGTATTGTCTTCCACATCCCTAATTCTTTTTTTGCCTGTTCAAATCTGCTGTTATGTGAATCCAGCATCTTTTTGATTTCTTGGATTGTGCCATTGATAACCATCATATCCATTATATTTTTATGTATGCTTACAATTTCTTCAGTATGTTCTCCCAATATCTTCTTAATATCCTTAATCTCTTCCTTCACTTCATTAAATTGGTCCGTGATATTTGTTTGGAAAGCTTTGATTAGTTGTTTGATGTCTGCATCTCTTCCTGGTCTTTGCTTGTTCATTGGACTGGTCCGTGTCTTCCTGTTTCTCAGTGTGGTTTGTAATTTTTTGTTGCCCTCTAGTCATCATTTTATCTTGATGGGCTTATTCGATTGATTATCTTCTCTCTCTGCTCTAGAGTTTTATTTAGCTGGTGGTTGTGTGTGTGTGTTGAGTTTTCTCTTTGACACTTTTTCTTTGTATTTTATTTCCTTGCTTCTTTGTTCTCTTGAAGGCAAAAGATTAGGGCCAGAGGAAACGAAAGATGTGAGAAAGGAAGAAGGATAATAGTAATATTGATGGAAGTTAGAAGAGGAGCTGTATAAGACTTAATGAAACGAATATTTAGCTCATGTAGGCAGTATAGAGTAATAGGGAAAAAAGTGGAGTACCTACAATGGACTGAGAAACCAAATAGAGGAATATATATATAATGAATTAGAAGGCTAGAATGATGAGGAGGGAGAGAAAGAGTAAAGAAAGGGCTGAAAGGAAAAAAAATAATATTAATTAAAAAAGAAGAAAACAGAATAGATAGAATAGAAATTGACAGTCTTAAGTTGTGGGCTAATGAAAAAAGGTGGTATGTAAGAACCACAACAGAATGCAGAAGGCAGAAAGATGAAGGAAGTAAAAGAGATAGCTTGGTATACAAAATCAATATAGACAGAGAATGGGAAATCACTGAAGAAGCAGCACAGCAAAGAAGAGACAAGCTAACAGCACCTAATTTTTTGAAAACATTTTTAAACTTTATTTTGTACATTTAATAATTGAAAACATAAACAATTAAAAACTAAAAAGTAAACACAGATGAATAAATATATACATTTCTCAATTAAATGTAATGTATACATATAAATTTTTATTTGGTTCAAACAATATATTACACAATATATTTGGTTCATAGTAATGCATTCATACACTATTTGTCCTTTTGTGTCTGGCTTGCTTCACTCAACATAATGTCCTCCAGGGTCATCCATGTTCCATATGCTTTATGACTTCATTTCTTCTTACAGCTGCATAATATTCCATCGTGTGAATAGACCACAGTTTGTTTATCCATTCATCTGTTGATGGACACCTGGATTGTTTCCAACTTTTGGCAATGGTGAATAATGTGGCTATGAACATCGGTGTGCAGATGTCTGTTCATGTCACTGCTCTCAGTTCTTCTGGGTATATACCCAGAATTGGTATTGCAGGGTCACATGGCAAGTCTATATTCAACTTCTTTAGGAACTGCCAAACAGTCCTCCATAGTGGTTGTACCATCCTGCATTCCCACCAACAGTGAAGAAGTGATCCTATCTCTCCACATCCTCTCCAACACTTGTAGTTCTCTGTCTTTTTCATAGTGGCCATTTTGAGAGGTGTGAAATGATACCTCATTGTAGTTTTGATTTGCATTTCCCTAATCATGAGTGATGTTGAGCATTTCTTCATGTGTTTTTTTGCCATTTGTATTTCTTCTTCAGAGAAATGTCTATTCAAGTCTTTGGCCCATTTTTTAATTGGGTCATTTGTCCTTTTATTGTTGAGTTGTAACATCTCTTTATATTTCCTGGATAATAAACCCTTATCAGATATGTGATTTCCAAATATTTTTTCCCATTGAGTTAGCTGCCTTTTCACCCTTCTGACAAAGTCCTGTGAGGTGCAAAAGTGTTTAATTTTGAGAAGGTCCCATTTATCTACTTTTTCTTTAGTTGCACATGCTTTGGGTGTGAGGTCCAAGAAACCACCACCTACTACAAGGTCTTGAAGATGTTTCCCTACATTTTCTTCTAGTAGTTTTATGGTCCTGGCTTTTATATTTAGGTCTTTGATCCATTTTGAGTTGATTCTTGTATAGGGGTTGAGATAGGGGTCCTCTTTCATTCTTTGGTTATAGATATCCAGTTCTCCCAGCACCATTTGTTGAAGAGACTGTTTTTTCCCATTAGCGTGGGCTTGGTAGGTTTGTCAAAAACCAGTTGCCTGTATAGGTGAGGGTATATTTCTGGATTCTCAATTCTATTCCACTGATCGATGTGTCTATCTTTATACCAGTATACTATTTTGACCACTGTAGCTTTGTAATATGTTTCAAGGTCAGGCAGTGAAATTCCTCCCACGTTGCTCTTCTTTATTAGAATACTTTTGGCTATTCGGGTGCACTTACCCTTCCAGATGAATTTGGTAATTGCCTTCTCTAATTCTGTAAAGTAAGCTGTTGGATTTTGATTGGTATTGCATTGAATCTATAAATCAGTTTGGGCAAGATTGACATCTTCACGATATTTATTCTTCCAATCCATGAACACGGAATGTCTTTCCATTTGTTTAGGTCTTTTTAAATTTCTTTTAGTATTGTTTTGTAGTTTTCTGCATATAGGTCCTATACTTCCTTGGTTAAATTAACTCCTAGGTATTTGAGTCTTTTTGTTGCTCTTGAAAATGGAATTTTCCTCCAGACTTCCTCCTCAGATTGTTCAGTACTAGTGTACAAAAACATTACTGATTTTTGCGTGTTGATCTTGTATTCTGCCACTTTGCTTAACTCATTTATTAGTTCAAGTAGCTTTGTCGTGGATAGTTCAATATTTTCTAAATACAGGATCATGTCATCCACAAACAGTGAGAGTTTTACTTCCTCTTCTCCTATTTGGATGCCTTTAATTTTTTTGTCTTGTCTAATTGCCCTAGGTAGAACATCTAGTACAATGTTGAATAACAATGGTGACAGTGGGCATCCTTGTCTTTTTCCTGATCTTAGGGGGAAAGCTTTCAACCTTTCCCCATTGAGTATGATGTTGGCTACGGGTTTTTCATATATGCCTTTTATCATATTGGGGATTTTCCTTTTATTCCTATCTTTTGAAGTGTTTTTATCAAAAAAGGATGCTGGATTTTGTCAAATGCCTTTTTTGCATCAATTGAAATGATTGAGTGGTTTTTTCCTTCAATTTGTTAATGTGGTACATTACATTGATTGATTTTTGTATGTTGAACCAACCTTGCATACCAGGAATAAATCCTACTGGGTTGTGATGTATAAATCTTTTGATATGCTATTGGATTCAATTTGCAAGTATTTTGTTGAGAATTTTTGCATCTATGTTCATGAGAGAGATTGGTCTGTAGTTTTCTTTTCTTGTGGAATCTTTATCTGGCTTTGGTATTAGGGTGATGTTGGCTTCATAAAATGTGTTGGGTAATTTTCCCTCCTCTTCAATTTTTTGGAAGAGTTTAAACAGGATTGGTGTTAATTCTTTTAGAAATGCTTGGTAGAACTCACCTGTGAAGCCATCTGGTCCTGGACTTTTCTTTGCTGGGAGATTTTTGATGACGGATTCAATCTCCTTAATTGTGATTGGTTTGTTAAGTTCTTGTATTTCTTGTTGTGTCAGTGTAGGTTGGTTACGAGTTTCTAGAAATTTGTCCATTTCATCCAGGTTGTCTAGTTTGTTGGCATATAGTTTCTCATAATATCCTCTTATGATTCTTTTTATTTCTGTGAGGTCATTTGTAATTTCCCCCCTTTCATTTCTGATTGTATTTATTTGCATCTTCTCTCTTTTTTTCTTTGTTAGTCTAGCAAGGGGTTTGTCAATTTTATTGATCTTCTCAAAGAACCAGGTTTTGGTTTTGTTGATTTTCTCTATTGTTTTTCTGTTCTCATTTTCATTTATTTCTGCTCTAATATTTATTATTTCTTTCCTTCTTTTTGCTTTGGGATTGGTTTGCTGTTCTTTTTCTAGTTTCTCAAGTTGTTCAGATAAATCTTTGAGTTTAGCTCTTTCTTGCTTTTTAATATATGCATTTAGGGCTATAAATTTCCCTCTCAAGACTGCCTTCGCTGTGTCCCATAAGTTTTGATATGTTGTGTTCTCATTTTCATTTGTCTCAATATATTTACTGATTTCACTTGCAATTTCTTCTTTGACCCGTGGAATATTTAGGAGTGTGTTGTTCAGTCTCCACACATTTGCAAATTTCCTTTGTTTCCTGTCTGTTATTGATTTCTAGTTTCATTCCATTATGATCTGAGAAGGTGCTTTGTATAATTTCAATTTTTTGTATTTATTGAGAGCTGTATTGTGACTTAACATGTGGTCTATCTTGGAGAAAGATCCATGGGCACTTGAGAAGAATTTATAACCCACTGAGTTTGGATGCAGTGTTCTGTATATGTCTGTTAGGTCTAACTTTTTTATCATATTGTTCAAGTTCTCTGTTTCCTTGTTGATCTTCTGTCTAGTTGTTCTATCTAATGATGTGAGTGGGGTGTTGAAGTCTCCAACGATTATTGTAGAAATGTCTATTTCTCCCTTCAGTTTTGCCAGAGTTTGTCTCATATATTTTGGGGCACCCTGGTTAGGTGCATAGATATTTATGACTGTTATATCTTCTTGGAGGATCATCCCTTTTATTAATATAAAATGGCCTTCCACGTCTCTTATCACTTTTTTGCATTTGAAGTCTGTTTTGTCTGATATTAGTATAGCTACCCCTGCTCTTTTCTGTTTATTATTCGCATGGAGTATCTTTTTCCAACCTTTTACTTTCAGCCGGCTTGTATCCTTGTGTCTGAGGTGAGTTTCTTGTAAGCAGCATATGGATGGCTCATGTTTTTTTATCCATTCTGTCAGCCTGTATCTTTTGATTGGGGGATTTAATCCATTCACATTCAATGATATTACTGAAAATGCACTATTTATTTCCTCCATTTTATTCTTTGGTTTTCATATGTCATCTTGTTTTTGTCTCTCTTTTTACTCTTTTGGTTATCCTTTCTGCTTTTCTTTTCTTCTGTACTCTCCTCCAAGCCTCTCTCTCCTGTCTTTTTCTTTCAGGTTCTAAGGCTTCCTTTAATATTTCCTGCAATGGTGGATTCTTTTTTGCAAACTCTCTTAGTTTCTGTTTGTTTGTGAATACTTTATATTCACCTTCATATTTGAAGGATAGTTTTGCTGGATAAAGAATTCTCGGCTGGCAGTTTTTCTCTTTCAGTTTCCTAATTGCATCATACCACTGTCTTCTTGCATCCATGGTATCTGAAGAGAAATCTGCACTAAGTCTTACTGGATGTCCTTTGTATGTGATCGTTTGCTTCTCTCTTGCTGCTCTGAGAATTTTCTCTTTATCTTTTACATTTGACATTCTGAATAATATGTGTCTTGGCATAGTTCTATTTGGACTTATTCTTATTGGGGTACAGTGTGCTTCTTGTACATGTAAGTTCATTTCTTTCATGAGAGTTGGGAAATTTTCAGCTATGATTTCCTCAAATACTCTTTCTGCCCCTTTTCCTTTCTCTTCCCCTTCTGGAACTCCCATGACACATATGTTGTTGCATTTTGTGTTGTCATTCAACTCTCTGAGTCCCTGCTCAATTTTTTCCATTCTTTTCTCTCTCTGTTCTTTTCTCTCTTCAATTTTAGCTGCTCTGTCTTCAGTATCACTTATTCTTTCTTCTATCATTTCGAGTCTGCTGTTGTATGCCTCAAATGTATTTTTGACTTCACCTATTATGTCTTTCATTCCCATGAATTCTGTTACTTTTCTGTTCACGATTTCAAATTCTTCTTTACGTTCGCCCAATGACTTCTTGATGTCATTGATCTCTTTAACTTTATTCTCTTTCATCTCATTAATTTGATTTTGGAAATGTGTGCTCATCTCATTGATTAGTTGTCTCAAATTCTGCATCTTTTCTGGGACTTTGCTGTATTCCTTTTCTTGGGCCATGTCTTCTATTTTCTTAGTATGGCTCATAATTTTTTGCTGGTGCTTAGGCATCTGGTTAGGTTGTATTTTACTTAGATGCTCTATCTCTTTCTCTTTTATGGGGTTTTAGTGGCAGGAGGCTGTGAGTTACCAGAGCTCTTTGATTTTTGGCTCAACCTTGATTGTTAGGATTGTTCTGCTGGTTGTTCAAAACTGGGCACTGGATCCAGTAATTGGTTGTAGAGTCGTTTCCTAGGGCCTTGGGCAGGGAGGCTATAGAGGCCAGGAAAAGCTTCTCCTACTTATTTTCTTATGTGCACTTCCTTGGTCTGCCAGGAGATAGCGCTCGTTGGCAGCTCTCAATTCAATGCCTGGTCGGAGCGTATTTGTTGTGACACAGACCGGATCAGTGTGATATAGCTTCCTGTCTTGGGGCTAAGAGCCTTGTAATTCAAACTTTCTGAGACAGTTCTCCAGACTTCTCTCATAGCGCCCCCCTTTTCCCAGCTAGGAAATATTTCCACTCCCTTCTGAATCCTCAACAATCAGTCCCTGTTAGTAGAGGAGGAGATTGGGAGGTTTGTATATCTTTAGCCCCTTGCAGGCTCCAAGGCAAACAATGGCACAGCCCCACATGGCCTGGAAGGGCTCTCAGGACAGGGCAGACCAAACGTGGGAGTCAAAAGCAGGGTCAGGGGAAGCGGCTGTGGCTCAATCAGTAGGGCTCCCGTTTACCATATGGGAGGCCCCGGGTTCGGTTCCCGGGGCCTCCTGGTGAAGGCAAGCCCGCCCGCATGGCGTGGTTAGCTGACCCAGCGAGCACAAGCAGCAAGGGGGGAATAAATGAATAAATAAAAATAAAATCTTTAAAAAAAAAAAAAAAAAAAGCAGGGTCAGCTCCAGGCTCTCTCTCCCCTCTCCTGTGGAGTTCTCAACAATTAGTCCAGGCTAGAAGAGAGGGAGGTTGCAAGGGTAGGATTTCTCCAGTCCTTCCTAGGCTCCCAGGCAAACCACCGTGTGGAAGGGTCCGTGTGGCTCAAATGTACAGGTCAGAACCTGAGTCAGCCTGAGGCTGTTTCCCTCTCTCTCCCCTTTCTGGGAGTGGTAGATCCCTGGAGTCCCTTTGTCTGTTGTTGCAGGCCCAGAGGCCAGAGAATTCTGAAGAGTGTGGGGGAGGGTGCTGGCAGCAGCAGAAGCTGCTACTTACAACTAACGGTTCTGTCATCGCAATTTCCCTCTTCTGTCCCTCTCTCCTCTGGGTGGTGTGCAGGCTTCACCTGCTGTCCTAAACCCTAGAAGATCTTTTTTGGGGCTGTTTCAGCCTGTCCTCTAGCTATTTTTCTGGAGAAGAGATTCCCATGTCTTACTAGTCCGCCATTCTCCCGGAAGTCCAGCACCTAATTAAAAAAAAAAAAAAAATGAAAGAAAAAAGAAAGGGGGGAGGAAAGAGGAAGGAAAAGCAAGAGACAACAAATAAACAGAGAAAAACCAAACAACCACACAAGCAAGCAGTCAAACAAATCTAAGGTAGAACAATATTCCTTCTTGGGCCCTTGTGGAACCTCTCAGCCTGCTTGTATTTAACAATCTATTGCCCGGCAAGGTTCTATCTGCAGGTTTTGAGGCAGATTTTAGCTATTAAACTAAATTAAAAAGAAAAATTCATTTTTTATTTTTTAAAGTGACTGTCTTCTTTTTTTGGAAAAATAAGGGACCCAAAATATGTCCTCTTCTAAACCACCCCCTTCACTGAAGGGACCCTAACTAAGCTCGTGGACACTAATCAAGCACTTCCCACTTCCTGGCCTCCCCAGGGGAGCTGAAGCTCTGATGCAAGTCAGTGCAGAATGATAAAATTGGCTGACTCTGCCCCCTCTGGAGCCAAGCCTGAGTATCACCAGGCTGTTGGGTAAATCAGGCTTCCTCAGTAGATTTGCCTCTCCCCCTCAGCCTGGCGCTGCTTCAAGCTGGCTTATCTGCTCCCCAAAGCTATGAGGGGGTCCAGGCAGCCAAATCGACAGAAAGGAAACCCCTCTCCACCTTCTGTCAGAGCCCTCCCACTCTTGGATAATGCTCCCTCTCACCAGATTGCCAGCAGGGGATGGGGCATATCCCTGGGCAGCTAGGTGAGTTAACTTCCTCAGCAGATTCGCCACTCCCCTCAGCCTGGTCCTGCTTCAAGCCAGCTATTTTGCTCCCCAAGGCTGCAAAGGGGTTCCAGGCAGCAAAATCCACAGGAAGGAAAGCCCTCTCGACCCTCCACCAGAATTCTCCCACTCTCAGAGATCACTCCCTCTCACCCGGCTGCCTCGGGAGTCGCGGCTCAAACCAGCCTCTTTCCCCAAGGGTGGGACTCAGCCGTCTGTGTTAACCTCCATGGACAGGGTTAAAACTCACGAATCTCTACCAAGCATTCAATGCCGTGGAGCTGCCTGCAGATAGATGTCCCAAGCTTCTCGCTCCGTGCACCCACAGCACAGACCCCCGGGCAGGACCCTGTCCCCAGTTTCAGCCATCCTCAGAGAGCTAGTCAGGGAGTGCCCTCCTAAACCGATGCCATCTTGATCTCCACAACAAAACTTTTGAAGATTACTATTTTGGTTACTAATCATTTTAGTCATAGTAAATGCTTGTGTCACTCAACATAGTATCCTCAGGGTTGTTCCATGTTGTCATGTGATTCTGCAATTGATTTCTTCATACAGCTAAATAATATTCTGTCATATAAGTATACCACATCTTTTTCATCCATTATTTGGTTGATAGACACTCAAGTTGTTTCTATCTTTTACAATTGTGGATAATGCTGCTATGGACATCGGTGTGCAAATATCTGTTCATGTCGTTGCTTTCGGTTCTTCTGAATATATTCCAAGTAGCAGGATTGCTTGATTGTATGGGAGTTGTATATTAGTTTTCTGAAGAAATAACAGATCATCTTCCACAGAGGTAGGATCGTTTTACTCTCCCACCAATAGTGAATGAGTGTTCCTAATTCTCCACATCCTCTCCAGCACCTGAAGTTTTCAGTTCTTTTAATAATGGCCATTCTGTATGGTGTAAGATGATATCTCATTTAGTTTTGTTCTGCATTTCCCTAATAACTAGTGTGTCTTTTAGCTATTTGTATTTTCACTTCAGAAAAATGTCTATTCAAATTTTTGCTCATTTTTAATTGGGTTGCTTGTCATTTTGTCATTAAGTTTTGTGATCTCTTTATTTTATTTTATTTTTAAGATACTTAGATTACATAAATGTTACACACAAAAAAATGTAGGGATTCCCAAACGCCCCACTTCCCACACCTCCCACAATCTCTCACATAAACATCCTTCATTAGTATGGCACATTAATTGCAGTTGATAAACACATCCTGGGGCTTTGCCATTAAGCATGGACCATAGTTCACATTGTAGACCACACTCTCTCACACAATTCTGCATGTTATATGATGATATAAAATGGCCTATATCTGTCATTGCAATGTCACTCAGGACAATTCCCAAGTCCCGAAAAATCCCCTGTATTGCAACTGCTTTTCCCTCTCCCTGCCCCCAGACCCTCCAGTGGCCACTGGCTCCACATCAATGTTGTAATTTCTTCCATTGCTTGAATCACATATATCTAGAATAGAACACAAGTAAGTCCACTCTAGTCCATAGATCTTCCTCCCATCCTGAGGAGTCTGGAATGGTGAGGTCCACTCCATCTCCAATTGAAAGGGGGCTTATATACCATGGGGAAGATGGATGGGATTATCCTTCATGCAGCTGCAGACTCTCTCCATTCCCTGGGATGGCCATTGTCCATCATCATCTTCCCGCCAGGTGTCCTGGGTGAGTCCAATGAGCTGTAGAGTAGGAGTTGCTGCTCCACCAAGGTTCCAGGCCCAGCGAACACATGAACAGCCCAAAGACTCAAGTCTCTGGATGTACACCGACAAACTCCAGCACCAAGTATAGGTTTGAATAGAAGGGAAAGATGACCCATGTGCAGGGAAGACATAGTTGAGTCCAACTCTGTCACTCTCAGGAGCACAAACTCCAAAGTAGGGCCCACTGGCAAGGCACCAAACTCCAGAGCTATCTGCCATGACATAGGACCTGGGTGTCTCCAGAGCCCTCAGGAGCCCACTATTTGGGGTGATATCCACTTTGGAATTCTATGAGATCCTACTGAGATGTGCATAAGCGTTACCTCTGGGATGATGTCCCAACTCATTTTGAAGTCTCTTAGCCATATAAACTCATTTGTCTTTACCTTTTCCCCTTTTTATTCAATGTCTTTTTCCAGTTGCATTGCCAGTTGGCACTTGGTAGCAATTCTTCAGTGCCAGGGAGGCTCATCCCCAAGAGTCATGTCCCATGCTGGGAGGAAGGTATTGCATTCATATGGTGAGATTGGCTTAGATAGAAGCCACATTTGAGCATCAAGGAGGCTCTCAGGAGGCAACCCTTAGGCACTTCATAACAATAGGCTAAGTTTCAATGTCAAGAACAAAGACTCATAAGCCTAGTCATCAATATCAAGGGCCTATCAGTGGATCATCCGCCTTCACCAGTCACTGCCCCTGCACTTGGAGGACTGTTGCTGCTCCCTTATAAAATGTGGCAGAGCTTTCCAGGATGGGAATTCAGTATTCTCTCACTTATTGACCGATACTCCACCCAGTGTGACAATGCCCTGTGAACATTTGAATATTTTTATATATCTTATATTTATGTTCAGGTGAACTTCCTCCCATGCATCCCCCATCCCTGACACCCCACACCAATGATCCTCCCCTATCCCAGTTGTAACCCTTCTGTGATCCAAAACTTCTTCAAAGATGAAGCCATTACAATAGTTGAACACAAGTAATAGGAAAATGAAATAATAATTATAAGTTTAAATGTAAGATAATATACATAAAAATTTAAAAATAACTAAAAATAAAATGAAATGAAAACATGGGATATTAAAATATGAAAAATATTTTTTAAAAATTTTTTAATCTTTTTTCTTTTGTCACTGCAATATCTGGTGTCCAGTCTGTACCATGGCACCTTCCCCCTCTCATTTCCCAGTGTCTCACTATTTTTCATTTTGTTTTCAAACAAGTTTTAGATCACAGCAAAGTCACACATAGAATACAGGAGACACTCATATATCCAATATCCTCCCTCTTTCCTCCCCCCTCCCCATATTAATACCCTTTTATATGTGGATGGTACCATTGTTATAACTGATATACAAAGAGTGAAACATGGCTACTAAACATTGTCAATGGTTTACACTATGGTACATTTTACACTGTACACTTTTATAAATTTTGATGATATTTACCATGTCCTGTGTCCATCACTGTATGGTAATGAAGAACTTTCCACTGATCACTAAATACCTCCTGTTTTATCTCTTCTATTCCTCCCACCCCATCCCCCCAGGGCCCATGATGACCCCCTGGCTTGACTCATTGGATGACAAGATTCATAGTTACATGCTTTTGACACACTGGTTTGTCCTCCCCTATGAGGAACTGCCCTTGCTCTTGAGAGACTCCTGCCTGTCTATTCCTGAACAAATCAGTCCTCCCAAAGATGAGAGTCCAACTCCTTCCTGCTCATTATGTGGGTCTCCACCCACTGATACAACACATTATGACAGAATGAACA
Source organism: Tolypeutes matacus (assembly GCA_026826555.1). Lineage (NCBI taxonomy): Eukaryota > Metazoa > Chordata > Mammalia > Cingulata > Chlamyphoridae > Tolypeutes > Tolypeutes matacus. The sequence continues at coordinate 22,210,466 of JAKSZT010018658.1, read as the reverse complement.
CTCACACACTCCCTAGAAGCCTGCATCAGGTGTGACCTGTCCCGAATTCCCCCCCAACCAACACCCTAAACCAGTGACCCTTCCTTGTCATATTGCCATAAGAGCAATCCAACCTCTGTACTTTCAATCTCATACCCACAAATCCCCAGTGTTCACCTGGTCCCTCTCCCAACCCTCCCCCCAGTATTCTGGACCTTCTAATCCACCCTTCCCAATTTACCCACCTCTCAATCCTGCACCGCCCAACCCAATAATATCACTACCCTCCTGTCCAATCACTTCAATACGCAATTACACTCTATCACTTTACCATAAATTATGTCCGTATGGGTGGTGGCTCACCACCTTCTCTTCTTTCTATTTCTTGTAAACATATCTTACATACAATAGCTCTCTGAGCCTGCACAATTTCCTTAATTCATATTGGTGAGGACATGTACTGTTCATCCTTCAATGCCTGGCTTGCTTCACTCAACATAAGATAGTCAAGATTCATCCATGTTATCCCATGTTTTAGCACTTTATTCCTTCTTACAGCTGAGTAATATTCCATTGTATGTATGTACCACATTTTGTTTATCCATTCACCTGTTGTTGGGCACCTGGGTTGATTACAACTTTTGGCAATAGTGAACAATGCCACTGTGAACATTGGTGTGCATATATCTGTTCATGTCTTTGCTTTCAATTCTTCAGGGTATATACCCAGCAGTAGAATCACTGGAACATATGGCAGTTCTATACTTAGTTTTTTGAGGAACCACCAAACTGTCCTCCATAATGGCTGGACCATTCTACAATCCCACCAGCAGTGGATGAGGGTTCCCATTCCTCCACATCCTCTCCAACACTTATAGTCTGCTGTTTTTTTAATAGCTGCCATTCTAATGGGTGTAAGATGGTATCTCATTGTAGTTTTGATTTGCATTTCCCTAATAGCTAGCAAAGTCGTGCAACTTTTCATGTGCTTTTGAGCCATTTGTATTTCTTCCTTGGAGAAGTGTCGTTTCAGGTCACTGACCCATTTTTTAAGTGGGTTGTTTGTCTTTTTATTTTTGAGGTGTAGGATTTCTTTATATATGCAGAATATTAGGCTCCTATCAGATATATGGTTGCCAGATATATTCTTCCATTGGGTAGGCTGCCTTTTTACTTTCTTGATAACATCCTTTGAGGTGCAGAAGTTTTTAATTTTGAGGAGATCTCATTTTTCTATTTTTTCTTTTGCTGTTCATGCTTTGAGTGTGAAGTTCATGAAACCATTTCCTATTACAAGGTCCTATAGATGCTTCCCCAAATTATCTTCCAAGGTCTTTATGGTCTTGAATCTGATATTTAGGTCTTTGATCCATCTTGAGTTGGATTTTTGTATAAAGTGTGAAATGGTGTTCCTTTCTTATTCTTTTGGACATCCAGTTCTCCAAGCACCATTTGTTTAAGAGGCCATTCTCTCCCAACTGAGTGGGTTGGTGGCCTTGTTGAATATTAGATAACTGTATATGCGAGGATCTATATCGAAACTCTCAATTTGGTTCCATTGGTATGTCGTTCCTTGTGCCAATACCATGCAGTTTTGACCACTGTAGCTTTGTAGTATGTTTTAAAATCAGGTAGTGTGATACATCCAACTTTATTTTTCTTTTTCAATATGTCTTTGGCAATTCGGGGCCTCTTACCCTTCCAAATACATTTTGTAGTTAGTTTTTCCAATTCATTATAAAATACAGTATTGATTTTTTTATTGGGATTGCATTAAATCTGTAGATTAGTTTGGGTAGGATAGACAGCTTGATGATGTTTAGTCTTCCTATCCATGAACAGGGAATATTCTTCCATTTATTTAAGTCTTCTTTGATTTCCTTTAACAGTGTTGTGTCGTTTTCTGTATATAAGTCCTTTATATCTTTAGTTAAATTTATTCCTAGGTATTTGATTCTTTTAGTTACTATTGTAAATGGCAATTTTTTTCTTGATTTCTTCCTCAGATTGCTCATTATTGGTATACAGAAATGCTACTGATTTTTGAGCATTGATCTTATATCCTGCGATTTTACTGAACTCCTTTATAAGTTCTAGAAGTTCTGTTGTCGATTTCTCAGGGCTTTCTATGTATAGGATCATGTCATCTGCAAATAGTGAAATTTTTACTTCTTCCTTTCCAATTTGGATGCCTTTTATATCTTTTTCTTTCCTCAGTGTTTGAGTAAGTACTTCTAAGACAATGTTAAATAATAGTGGTGATAGTGGGCATCCTTGTCTTGTTCCCAGTCTTAGAGGGAAAGCTTTTAGGATTTCACCATTGAAGATGAAGTTAGCATCTTCATAAAGATAATCATGTTCAGAATGTTTCCTTCCATTCCTATCTTTTGCAGTGTTTTTATCAGGAAAGAGTGCTGTATTTTGTCGAATGCTTTTTCTGCGTCTATAGAGATAATCATGTGATTTTTTTCTTTTGATCTGTTTATATGGTGTATTACATTGATTGATTTTCTTATGTTGAACCATCCTTGCATACCCGGGATAAAACCCACTTGGTCACGGTGTATAATTCTTTTGATATGTTGTTGAATGCGATTAGCAAGTATTTTGATGAGGATTTTAGCATCTAGGTTCATTAGAGAGATTGGTCTGTAATTGTCCTTTCTTGTGGCATCTTTGTTTGGCTTTGGTATTAGGGTAACGTTGGCATCATAGAATGAGTTAGGCAATGTTCCTTCTACTTCTATTTTTTATAGGGCTTAAGGAGGATTGGTGTTAGCTCTTTCCAGAATGTTTGGTGGAATTCACCTGAGAAGCTGTCTGGCCCTCTTAGTTGGGAGGTTTTTGATGACCGAGTCTATCTCTTTACTTGTAATTGGACTGTTGAATTCATCAATTTCTTCTTTCTTCAATGTAGGCTGCTTGTCAGTTTCTAGAAATATGTTCATTTCCTCTAAATTATCATTCTTGTTGGCATATAATTTTTCAAATATCCTCTTATGGTACTCTTTATTTCTGTGGAGTCAGTGGTGATATACCCTTCCTCATTTGTTATTCTGTGTGTTTGCATCTTCTCTCTTTTTCTTTGTTAGTCTGGCTAAGGGTTTGTCAATTTTATTGATCTTCTAGAAGAACCAGCTTTTAGTTTTATTTTTTCTAGTGCTTTCTTATTTTCGATTTCATTTAGTTCTGCTCTAATCTTTGTTATTTCCTTCTTTCTACTTCCTTTGGAGTTAGTTTGTTGCTTTTTTTCCAATTCCTCCAAGGTGTGCAATTAGGTCTTTGATTTTAGTTCTTTCTTCTTTTTTAATATATGTATTTATGGCTACGAATTTCCCTCTTGGTACAGCTTTTGTGGCATCCCATAGGTTTTGATATGTTGTGTTGTTATTTTCCTTCGTTTCAAGGTATTTACTGATTTCTTTTGAGATGTCCTCCTTGACGCACTGGTTGTCTAAGAGTATGTTGATTAACTGCCATATCTTTGTGCCTAATCTGGTTCCTAGTGATTTCCAATTTCATTCCATTGTGGTCAGAGAAATTACTTTGGATTATGTCAATCTTTCTGAATTCATTGACAGTTGTGCTGTGGCCTAGCATATAGTCTATCTTGGACTATGATCCATGTGCATTCAAGAAGAATGTATATCCCACTATATTTGGGTGTAGAGTTCTATATATATCTATTAGGTCCAGATCCTCTAATGTATTATTCAGAGTCTTTGTTTCTTTATTTATTCCCTGTCGAGATGTTCTGTCTAATGGTGATAATGGTGTATTAAAGTCCCCCACTATAATTGTAGAGGCATTTATGTCTCCACTTAGTCTTTCCAGTGTTTGCCTCATGTATTTTGAAGCACCCCTGTTAGGTGCAGAAATGTTTATGATTGTTCTTTCTTCTTGAAAGATTATCCCTTTTACTAATATATAGTTTCCATCTTTGTCTCTTACAATAGTTTTGCATTTAAAATCTATTTTGTCCAATATTAGTATAGCTACTCCCACCCTTTTTTGTTGTTGTTGTTGTTTGCTTGTAAAATTGTTTTCAAACCATTCACTTTCAGCCTCCTTGAATCCCTTAGTCTAAGGTGGGTTTCTTATAGACAACATATAGATGGGTCATATTTTCTTATCCATTCCACCAATCAGTATTATTACTCTCAAGGAATTTCTTACATCAGCCATATTTTCTTTGGGTTTATGTATGTCATATGTTGTTTTTATTTCTCTTTTTGTCTTTTTAGTCGTTCATACATGCTCCTCCAACTCTCTCACTCTCCTGTTTTTTCCTTCCAACCTGTAGAACTTCCTTTAGTATTTCTTGAAGGGCAGGTTTCTTGTTTGCATACTCTCTTAATTTCTGTCCATCTGTAAATATTTTGAACTCTCCATCATTTTTGAATGCCAGCTTTGCTGGATAGAGAATTCTTGCCTGGAAGTTTTTTTTTTTTTGAGTACCTTGACTATGTCATACCACTGATTTCTTTCCACCATAGTTTCGGATGAGAAAGCAGCACTTAATCTTATTGAGCTTCCCTTGTATGTGATGGTTCTCTTTTCTCTTGCTGCCTTGAATATTTTCTCTTTGTCTTGAGCATTGGAAATTTTGACAAGTATATGTCCTGGAGCAGGCCTGTTAGGATTTATACTGTTTGGGGTGTCCTGTGCTTCCTGGATGTGTACGTCCATCTCCCTCATTAGGGTTGGGAAGTTTTCAGCCATTATTTCCTTCAACACTCCTCCTGTTCCCTTTCCCTTCTCTTCTCCATCTGGGATGCCTATAATGCATATGTTTGTGTGTTTTGTTTTGTCATTTAAATCCCTAAGTCCCTGCTGAATTTTTTCTATCTTTTTATCAATCTGTTCTACTATCTGTTTGATTTCAGATGTACTGTCTTCCACATCACTAATTTTTTCTTCTGCCTGTTCAAATCTGCTGTTATGTGATGCCAGAATCTTTTTGATTTCTTGGATTGTGCCACTCATCACAATCATATCTGTTATCTTTTTACGTATGTTTACAATTTCTTCAGTATGTTCTCCCAATGTCTTCTTAATATCCTTAATCTCTTCCTTCACTTCATTAAGTTGCTCCATGATATTTGTTTGGACAGCTTTGATTAGTTCTTCAATGTTCTGCATCTATTCCTGGCTTTTAGTTTGTTCATAGGACTGGTCTATGTCTTCCTGTTTCTTAGTATGGTTTGTAATTTTTGTTGCCTTCTGGACATCATTTATCTTGATGGGTTTATTCAGTTGATTAACTTCTCTCTCTGCTCTAGAGTCAGTTAGCTCTTCAGAAAGCTATTCAGTCACTTTCCCCTGGAGAGGTTTTACTCTCCTAGAGCAGCAGGATTCAGCAGGCTGTGTGAGCAGATCCCTCTCCCCTCTCCTGGTGAGGCTTAGTTCTGTTTTGAAATTCAAATGGGACCCTGGTGACTGAGTACACTGCATGGCAATTATTTTCAAGCCTTTTTCTAGACCACCCCTTCCTCCCAGGGGACAATAAATAGGCTCTTGAAAACATATTAAGCACTTCCCACTGCCTGACTCCTTTAGGAGAGTTGAAATTCTCCTAAAGTCCTCAGTGCAGAACAATTAAATTGGTTGACTCTGCCCTCTCTCAAGCCAAGCATCTGTATCCCAGGGTGATTAGGTAAATCAGGCTTTCTCAGGAGATACACTTCTCCCCTCAGCCTGGTGCCACTTCAAGCCAGCTGGTGTGCTCCCCAAAAGCTCTAAGGGGGTCCAAGCAACCAAACTCACAGAAAGGAAACCCCTTTCCACCATTATCCAGAACCCTTCCACTCTCAGAGAATGCTCCCTCTCGCTGGGTGGCCACAGGGAGTTGGAACTCACCCTGGCCCCTTGCCCTGAGGATGGGGCTTAGCCATCTGTGTTTTCCAGGAATGGGGCTAAAAACCTCACAGTTTTATCTTGAGCAATCTATCTCCCTGTCCATCTCCCTCCAGATTGATGCCCTAAAGGCTCCCACTCCATGGGCTTCCAGATCAGCTCACTTGGGCAGGATCCTGTCCCCAATCAGCTGTCTTTTGCAAGAGAGATGGTGAGCGTCCACTTAAACTGACGCCATCTTGCCTTCCTTGTGATCTCTTTATATAACATGGAGCTCAATCCCTTATCAGATATATGGTTTCCCAAAGATTTTTTTCCTATGGAGTATGCTGCCTTTATACCTTTTTGACATAATCTGTTGAAGAACAAAAGTGTTTAATTCTAAGGCAGTCCTGTTTATCTGTTTTTTCTTTTGTTGCCTGTGCTTTGAGTATAAGGTCCAAGAAACCACAACCAACCACAAGATCTTAAAGATGCTTCCCTACATTTTCTTCTAGGATTTTTATGTTCTATTTTTTATAGTTGTTCCTTGACCCATTTTGAATTAATTTTTGTATAAGATGATGAGGGTCCTCTTTCTTTCTTTTAGCTATGAGTATCTAGTTTTCCAAGCACTATTTGTTGAATAGGTGATTGTGATCCAGCTGAGTGGGTTTGACAGCCTTGTCAAAAATCACTTGACCATAGAAATGATGGTCTGTTTCCGAACTCTCAATTTGATGCCATTGGTCAGTCTCTCTATGTTTATGTCAAGACCCATGCTGCTCTTTACCACTGTAGCTAGGTAATATGATTTATTTTTTTATATAATAAACTTTATTTTTGATGAGATTTTAGTTGACAGAAAAGTTACATCAAAAGTATAAGGGATTCCATATAACCCATCCCCTGCCCCACCCACATCTACCCCTATTAATAACATTTTACAATTGTGTGGTACATTTGTTACAATTGATTAACAAATATTGAAGCATTCCTCCTAACCAAGGTCTATAGTTTACATTGTGGTTTACACTTAATTCCAATGCCCTAAAAATACCCTATGTTTCACCTATTATTCCTTCTCTCTCCCCTTCAGAACCTCTGGCAACCACTATCTTTATATCAATGTTACATGTTCTTCCATTACTACAATATTTATAATTTTACTTTCTTATGCTTGCATTCCCTCCTTGTGTTGGTTCATTCTTCAACCTTGAGGATTTGGGGATGGTGATGCCCACTCTGCCTGAGATTAAGATGGAGTATTAGATCTTATGGTGCAGAAAGGAGGAACTATCTTGTTTGAGGTTGTATATACAGTCTGTTTTTTGGGATGGGCTTTGCCCATCATCATTTTGTTAGTTGTCCTAGGTGAGTCCAATGAACTGGAGAGTAATTATTGGCCACAACTCTTCTGAGATTCAGGGTTCAACTGGCATATGAATAGACTGAAGATTTAAGTCTCTGAAACATATATTTACCAGGTATGGTGCTAATTATAGGCTCAAATAAAAGGGGTAGAAGAACCATGTGTAGGGAAATTATAAATGAGTCTAGTTCTGTTACACTGAGGAAATAGGTTGTCATATATTCCAAGGTAAGGCCCTAGGTCATGTGATTTAAAGTCTGGAAGTGATAGTCTTCCAACTTCATTCTTTTTTAAAGGTATTTTTGGCTATTGGGGGGCCTTATCCTTCCAGATAAATATGATAATTGGCTTTTCCAATTCTACAAAGAAAGATAATGGAATTTTTATCAGGACTTCATTAAGTCTGTAGATGGGTTTGGGTGGAATTGACATCTTAATGATGTTTGGTCTTCCAACCCATGAAAATGGACTATCCTTCCATTTATTTAGATAATCATTGGTTTCTTTTAAAAGAAATGTTTTATCGTTTTCTGAATACAGGTCCTATATGTCTTTGGTTGAATTTATTCCTAAATACTTTATGCTTAGTGGCTGCTGTAAATGGAGGTTTTTTTTCTGACTTCCTCCTCAGATTGCTCATTAGTAGTGTATAGAAATGCTATTGATTTTTGTGTATTAATCTTGTATCCCAACACTGTGCTGAAATCATATATAAGTCCTAGTAATTTTGTTGTGCATTTTTTGGGATTTTCTAAGTATAAGATTATATCATCAGCAAATAGCAAATGTTTTATTTATATCTTTCTATTTGGGTGCCTTTTATTTCTTTTTCTTGCCTAATTGCTCTAGCTAGAACATCTAGCACAATATTGATAACAGTGGGGACATTGGGCAACCTTGTCTTCTTCCACAATGTTAGCTGTAGGTTTTTCATATATGTATTTTATCATAATGAGAAAGTTTCCCCCATTCCTATCTTTTGGAGTGTTTTCTCAAGAAAGGGTTCTGTATTTTGTTAAATGCCTTTTCTACATCAGTTGAAATGTCATTTGATTGTTCTTCTTCAATTTGTAAATATGGCATATTGCACAAATTGATTTTCTTATGTTGAACCTCCCTTGCATACCTGGTATGCATACCCCTTCATCATGATGTATAATTCTTTTTAAATGGTTTATTGATTCAGTAAGCAAACATTTTGTTGAGGATTTTTGCATCTATATTCATTGAAGAAATTGCTCTGTAATATTCTCTTTTTGTACTATATTTGGCTTTGGTATTAGGTTGATGTTAGCTTCAGAATGAATTTGGTAGCTTTCCTTGCTGTTTAATTTTTTTGCAAGCATTTAAGGAATATTGGTATTGGATATTCCTTAAATGATTGGTAAAATTCACCTGTGAAACTATCTGTTTCAGGACTTTTGATTTTGGGGAGGTTTTTTATGGCTGTTTTAATTTCTTTACTTCTGTTTTCTTTGTTGAGGTCTTCTATTTCTTCTAGAGACAGTGTGGTTTGTCCATGTGTTTCCAGAAATTTGTCTATTTCATCAATGTTGTATAGTTTGCTGGCATACAGCTGTTCATACTATCCTCTTATGTTCTCTTTTAATTTTGTGGAGTCACTGACTGTCACCCTTCTCATTTCTGATTTTATTTATTTGCATCTTCTCTCTTTTCTCTTTGTTAATTTAGCTAAGTGTTTATAGATTTCATTAAATTTCTGTTGTCATATCTTACTACTGTCTGTCTTTTAACCCTTTCAATTTCTCTAATTTATGTTCTTCATTTCTACACTCTTCTCCAGGGCTCTCTCCCTTGTCTTTTCCTTTCAGGCTGTAACACACCCTTTAAGGTCTCTTGTAGATTCGGTCTCTTGGTAGCAGACTCTCTCAGCTCTTGTTTGTCTGTAAAGACTTTAAGTGTGTTTTCCAGCCCTTGTAGTTTTCCATTTCTTTTTAAAATAATCACCATTCTGTAAGGTGTGCAAAGGTATCTCATTGTAGTTTTGATCTGCATTTTCCTAATAGCTATTGATATTGAAAATTTTTTCATGTGCTTTTTTGCAATTTGTATTTACTCTTTGGATAAATGTCTAAGTCTTTTGCCCATCTTTTAAATTGGATTGTTTGCCCTTTAATTGCTGGATTCTGTAATCTGTTTATATGACATGGAAATCAAACTCTTATCAGATATGTGGTTTCCAAATATTTTCCCGATTGAGTGAGCTACCTTTTCACACTCTTGACAAAGTCCTTTGAATCACAAAAGTATTTAAGTTTGAGAAGGTCCCATTTATTCATTTTTTCATTCATTTCTCATGCTTGTGGTGTAAGGTTTAAGAAACCACCACCTACCACCAGGTCTTGAAGAGTTTCCCTACATTTTCTTCTAGGAGTTTTATGGTTCTAGCTTTTATATTTAGGTATTTGATCCATTCTGAGTTAATTTTTGTATAAGGTGTGACATAGGGGTTCTCATTCTTTCTTTTGGATATGGATTTCCAGTTCTCCCAGCACCATTTGTTGAAGAGACTGTTCTGTCTCAGTTGGATGGGCTTGTCAGCTTTGTCAAAAATCACCTGTCCACAAAAAGCACATGAAAAAACACTCAACATCACTAGTTATTAGGAAAATGCAGATGAAAACTACAATGAGATACCATTTCACACCTTATAGAATAGCCATTATTTAAAAAACAGAAAACTTCAAGGGCTGGAAAGGATGTGGAGAAACAGGAACACTCTTTCACTGTTGCTGGGGATATAGAATGGTGCCACCTCTGTGGAAGGCAGTTTGGCAGTACCTCAAGAATCTGAATATAAAACTGCTGTATGATCCAGCAATACTGTTACTAAGAATATATTCAGAAGAACTGAAAGTAACGACACAAACTGACATTTGCACACCAACATTCTTAGGGGCATTATTCACAATTGCTAAAATATGGAGCCAGCCCAAGTGTCCATCAACTGATGAATGGATAAACATATTGTGGTATATACGTACAATGGAAACTATTCAGCTGTAAGAAGAAATTAAATTGTGATGCATATGAGAATGTGGTGAACCTAGAGGATATTATGTTGAGTGAAATAAGCCAGACACAAAAGGACAAATATTGCATGGTCTCACTAATATGAAATAAATACAATGAGTAAACTCATGGATGTAAACTCTAGAGTATAGGTTACTAGGAAATAGAATGTGGGTTGAGAATAGGAGCTGATGGTTAATGTATGTAGCATTAATAATATGAGTAATTGTAAAAAGGGTGAAATGAATAGAGCTGAGAGTAAAACACTATAGTGAGTATAACTAACATGCTCATTTATAAGGGTGATTGTGGCTGAAAGGGAAAGTCTGTGGACGTGAATGTCAATAGAAAGGATACTAGAGAATAATCTAGGGAATGTATAACACAGTGATGTTGGTGGTGGGTGCAGATAGTGCTTAATAGTATAAATTTTTAAACGCTCTTCTTTTACAAAGTATTAGGAATATGGTGGTACAGGTGAAAATTACAAATAATGTAACTTATGGCTGATAGTTAACAGTAATATTGTAATATTTTGCAACAATGGCAAGAAAATATTAATTCAATACTAAGGGACAAAACAATAAGGAGGTATAAGGGTGTATGGGGTTTTTCCTTTTGGAATAATGAAAACGTTCTAAAATTGACTGAGGTGATGACAGCACAATCCTGATGTGAAAATGAGCTACTGAGTGTACACTTTGAATGGCTTTCACAAAGCATGGGACTGTATAACACAGGGAATCCAGTGGTGGATGGTGAACTGTGGTTAACAGGACAAATATGAGAATGTTTTCTCATGAACGATAGCAAATATATAATACTAATGCAGGGTGATGATCATTCGGTGGTTGGGGAAAAATACACTGATTGTAAGAGATGAGCTATTGTTAATCACAATATTTTGATGATCCTCTTTCATAGTTTTTAACAAATGTTTCACAACAATGCAAGGTGTTGGTGGTGGGGAGATATACGGGAGCCTTGTATGATGATATGCAAGTTTGTTTTGTAAATTCTCAAATTTTACGATACACTTATTGTTTATGTATGTTCTTGTACAAATAATATACATCAATAAATTTTAATTGCAAGTCCCTTGACAAATCGATTTTATTGATACATTTTAACACAGCATAAATCAATCCAAAGTGTACAATCAGTGGTATTTAGTATAATGACATAAGTGTGCATTCATCACTTCAATCATTTTTAGAGCACTTTCATTTTTACAATAATAATAAAAACAAAAACATAAAAAAACCTCATCACCTCTCAATCTCTCTATGCTATGTTTTTTTTTCTTTTTTCTTTCTTTTTTTTTTCTATGTTTAAAAAATAAAATAAAACAAATGGAATTGAATTCATTCATGTTGTCCTATTAAATTGATGTGAGTACAGTTTAAAACATTTGAAGAAAAAATCACTTGCCCACAGATATGAGAATCTGTTTCTTAAACCATCATTTCTGTTCCATAGATTAGATGTTTATCTTTATGCCAGTACCATGCTGTTTTTACACTGTAGCTAGGTAATAGAATTTAAAATCCAGAAGTGAAAGTCCTCCAACTTTGTCTTCAATTGTAAAATATTTCTGGCTATTTGGGGCCCCTTGTACTTGCAAATAAGTTTGATAATTGGGTTTTCCATTTATTTTATAAATGGCTGTTGGAATTTTTATAGGGATTGCATTGAATCTGTATTTCAATTTGGGTAGAAATGACATCATAACAATATTTAGATTGCTCATTACTAGTGTATAGAAATCTTACTGATTATTGCATATTAATCTTGTATCCTGCCACTCTTCTAAACTCTTTATTAGCTCTTGTATCTTTATTGTAGTTTTTCCAGGACTTTCTAGGTATAGGATCATATCATCTGTAAATAGCAAAAGTTTTACTTTTTCCTTTCCAATTTGGATATCTTTTATTTCTTTTTCTTGCCCACCTGCTCTAGCTAGAGCCTCTAGCAATATATTGGACAACAGTGGTGACAGTGGGCAATATTGTTTTGTCCCCAAGCTCAACAGGAAAGTTTTCAGTCTTTCACCATTGGGTACAATGTGGGCTGTAGGGTTTTAATATATGCCCTTTATCGTGTTGAGAAAGTTTCCTTCAATTTCTATTTCTTGAAGTACTTTTATCAGGAAAAGATGCTGTATTTTGTCAAATGCCTTTTGTGCATTGATCAAGATGATCATGTATTTTCCTTCTTTTATTTATCAATGTGATGCATTATGCTGATTGGTTTCCTTGCATGTCTGGCAGAAAACCGACTTGATCATTATTAATAATTTTTTAATGTGTTGTTGGATTCAATTAGTGAGTGTTTTGTCGAGGATTTCTGCATCTATATGCATTAGGGAAATGGGTCTATAATTTTCTTTTTTTGTAATATCCCTACTTGGTTTGGTATTAGGGTGATATTGCCTTCATAGAAGGAGCTTGGTAGTGTTCTTTCCTGTTCAATTTTTTGAAGAGATCGAGTAAGATTGGTCTTAAATCTTTGAATGCTTGGTAGAATTGAACTGTGAAGCAATAGGTTTTTCATTTTGGGAAGTTATTTGATGATTTTTCAATTTCTTTAGTTGTGATTGGTTTGTTGAGGTCTTCTATTCCTTCTAAGGTCACTTTAGATTTTTATTATGTTTCTAAGAATTTGTTTCATCTACATTGTCTAGTTTCTTAGCAGACAGTTCTTCATAGTATCCTCTTACAATCTCTTTTTTCCTCTGAGATCAGTAGTAATGTCTCTATTTTCATTTGACTTTATTTATTTGCATCTTCTCTCTTTTTTGTTGTCAGTCTGGATAAGGATTTGTCAATTTTATTGATGTTCTCAAAGAACCAACTTTTGGTTTGGTTAATTCTCTCTATTGTTTTTTTCTTTATTCTCCATTTCATTTATTTCTGCTCTGATCTTTGTTATTTCATTACTTCTGCCTGCTATGGAAATAGTATACTAGTCTTTTTCTATTTCCTCCAGCTATGAAGTTAGGCCATTGATTTTAGCTATTTTTCCTTTTTTTAATGTAAGCATTGAGGGCTAAAAATTTTGCTCTCAGCTCTACTGTTACGTCATCTCATAGATTCTGATATGGTGTGTGTGGCAGTTTGATGTAATTGTGAATTCCAAAAATATAATTGAATCATGCTTGTAAACTGATCTGTTAATCTGGACATGATTAGGTTAGGATTAGGGCGTTGAGCCCCACCCTTTGGTGGGTGGGGAATTGAATATAAAAGGCAAGGCAAAGGAAAGTTGAAGCAGTCTTTTGAGAAGCAGTTTTGATGTTGGAAAGAAGGCCCCAGGAGAAGAGAAGCGAGCCGTTCGCCTGATAGTCTACAGCTGGCCTTGTGGAGGAAACAGGAGCAAAGCCCGGAGAGAAATGCAGCCCCAGGAAGAGAGGAACCCCAGAAGCCTGAACCCTGGCAAATGCCGGCAGCTGTCTTGCTCTAACACGTGGCAATGGACTGTGGTGAGAGAAGAAACTTAATGCTTTATGGCCTGATATCTGTGGACTTCTACCCCAAATAAATACCCTTTATAAAGACCAACACATTTTTGGTATTTGACATTAGCACCCCTTTGGCTGACTAATACAGAATTAGAGAGAATTTCCCAGCTCGTCGTTGGACAGGCAACTTCTCCCAGAAACTCATCAACGATCCTTCATGGGGCTTTCATCAGAGCCACTGGTTTGCAGCCTGCCTGCAGAACCTGGACTTGTGCATCCCCACTGTCACGTGAGAGACTCTTTTAAAATTTCATATTACTGACAGATATCTCCTGCTGATTCTGTTTCCCGAGAGAACCCTGACTAATACAGTGTGTTCTCATTTTAACTCATCTCAAGATATTTACTGATTTCTCTTGCAATTTCTTCTTTCACCCACTGGTCATTTAAGAGTGTGTTGATTAATTTCCAAGTATCTGTTAATTTTCCCTTTTTCTGCCTGTTCTTGACTTCTAACCTTATTCCATTATTTCCAGAGAAAGTGTTTTGTATGATTTTGATCTTTTTAAATTTATTGAGAATGCTTTTGTGACCCAACATATGGTCTAACCTGGAAAAAGATCCATGAGCACTTGAGAACAATGTATATCCTGTTGTTTTGGCTTAAATGCTCTGTCTGTGTCTATTAAGCTTAGTTCATTTATCATATAATTCTTGCTCTCTGTTTCTTTTTTTTTTTTTTTTTTTTTTTTTTTTTTTTT
>JAKSZT010018658.1:22084201-22181026 GCA_026826555.1 Tolypeutes matacus | reverse complement strand
ATCTTTCAGACAATGGTTCTCAGAGACTGCTCACTTTCCTCAGTTCAGATCAGTGAGGTCATATACTGTTCATCCTTCAGTGCCTGGCTTGCTTCACTCAACATAAGGTCTTCAAGATTCATCCACGTTATTCCATGTGTTAGCACTTTGTTCCTTCTTACCGCTGAGTAATATTCCATTGTATGTATGTGCCACATTTTGCTTATCCATTCGTCTGTTGATGGGCACCGGGGCTGATTCCAACTTTTGGCAATGGTGAACAATGCCGCTATAAACATTGGTGTGCATATATCTGTTTGTATTTTTGTTTTCAGTTCTTCTGGGTATATACCCAGTAGTGGAATTGCTGGATCATACGGAAGATCTATTGCAAGTTTTCTGAGGAACCGCCAAACTGTCCTCCACAGTGGCTGGACCATACCGCAGTCCCACCAGCAGTGGATGAGGGTTCCTATTCCTCCACATCCTCTCCAACATTTAGTGTCTCCTGTTTTTTTAATAGCTGCCATTCTGATGGGTGTAAGATGGTATCTCATTGTAGTTTTGATTTGCATTTCCCTGATAGCAAGTGATGTTGAGCATTTTTTCATGTGCTTTTTAGCCATTTGTATTTCTTCCTTGGAGAAGTGTCTTTTCAGGTCACTTGCCCATTTTTTATATGGGTTGTTTGTCCTTTTATTTTCGAGATGAAGGATTTCTTTATATATGCAGGATATTAGGCTCCTATCAGATACATGGTTGCCGAATATTTTTTCCCATTGGGTAGGTTGCCTTTTTATTTTCTTAATAACATCCTTAGAGGTGCAGAAGTTTTTAATTTTGAGGAGATCCCATTTATCAATTTTTTCTCTTGCTGCTCGTGCTTTGGGTGTGAAATTCATGAAACCATTTCCTATTACAAGGTCCTGTAGATGCTTCCCTACATTATCTTCCAAGGTTTTTATGGTTTTGGCTCTTATATTTAGATCTTTGATCCATCTTGAGTTGATTTTTGTATAAGGTGTGAGATGGTATTCTTCTCTCATTCTTTTGGATATGGATATCCAGTTCTCCAAGCACCACTTGTTAAAGAGGCCACTCTCTCCCAGCTGAGTGGGTTTCGTGGCCTTGTCAAATATCAGATGACTGTATATGCGAGGATCTATATCAGAACTCTCAATCCGGTTCCATTGGTCAGTAGGTCTATCCTTGTGCCAATACCATGCAGTTTTGATCACTGTAGCTTTGTAGTATGTTTTAAAGTCAGGTAATGTGATACCTCCAACTTCATTTTTCTTTTTCAATATATCTTTGGCAATTCGGGGCCTCTTACCTCTCCAAATATATTTTGTGGTTAGTTTTTCCAGTTCCTTAAAAAAAATAGTGTTGACTTTTATTGGGATTGCATTAAATCTGTAGATTAGTTTGGGTAGGATAGACATCTTGATGATGTTTAATCTTCCCATCCATGAACAGGGAATATTTTTCCATTTATTTAAGTCTTCTTTGATTTCCTTTAACAATGTTGTGTAGTTTTCTGTATATAAGTCCTTTACATCTTTAGTTAAATTTATTCCTAGGTATTTGATTCTTTTGTTTACTATTGTAAATGGTATTTTTTTCCTGATTTCCTCCTCAGTTTGCTGGTTATTGGTGTATAGAAATGCTACTGATTTTTGAGCATTGATCTTATAGCCTGCAACATTACTGAACTCCTTTATAAGTTCTAGAAGCCTTGTTGTCGATTTCTCAGGGCTTTCTATGTATAGGATCATGTCATCTGCAAATAATGAAATTTTTACTTCTTCTTTTCCAATCTGGATGCCTTTTATGTCCTTTTCTTGTCTCAGTGCTCGAGCAAGTACTTCTAAGACAATGTTAAATAGGAGCGGTGATAGTGGGCATCCTTGTCTTGTTCCCGATCTCAGAGGGAAGGCTTTTAGGATTTCACCGTTGAAAATGATGTTAGCTTTGGGTTTTTCATATATACCCTTTATCATTTTCAGAAAGTTTCCATCTATTCCTATCTTTTGTAGTGTTTTTATGAGGAAAGAGTGCTGTATTTTGTCGAATGCTTTTTCGGCATCTATAGAGATGATCATGTGATTTTTTTCTTTCAGTTTGTTTATGTGGTGTATTACATTGATTGATTTTCTTATATTGAACCATCCTTGCATACCTGGGATGAAACCCACTTGGTCATGATGTATAATCCTTTTGATATGTTGTTGAATGCGATTAGCAAGTATTTTGTTAAGGATTTTAGCATCTAGGTTCATTAGAGAAATTGGTCTGTAATTTTCCTTTCTTGTGGTATCTTTATTTGGTTTTGGTATTAGGGTAATGTTGGCATCATAGAATGAGTTAGGTAGTATTCCTTCTACTTCTATTTTTTGGAAGAGCTTAAGTAGAATTGGTGTTAGCTCTTTCCGGAATGTTTGGTAGAATTCAGCTGTGAAGCCATCTGGTCCTGGACTCTTCTTAGTTGGAGGTTTTTAATGACTGAGTCTATCTCTTTACTTGTAATTGGGCTGTTGAGTTCATCTATTTCTTCTTTCATCAATGTCGGCTGTTTGTGGGTTTCTAGAAACTTGTCCATTTCCTCTAAATTGTCATTCTTGTTGGCATATAATTTTTCAAAGTATCCTCTTATGATACTCTTTATTTCTGTGGGGTCAGTAGTGATATCACCTTGCTCATTCCTTATTTTATGTATTTGCATCTGTTCTCTCTTTTTCTTTGTTAGTCTGGCTAAGGGTTTGTCAATTTTGTTGATATTCTCGAAGAACCAGCTTTTGGTTTTGTTTATTGTTTCCAGTGCTTTCTTATTCTCTATTTCATTTAGTTCTGCTCTAATCTTGGTTATTTCCTGTTTTCTACTTCCTTTAGGTTTAGTTTGTTGTTGTTTTTCCAATTCCTCCAAGTGTGTAGTTAGGTCTTCAATTTTAGCTCTTTCTTCTTTTTTAATATATGAATTTATGGCTATGAACTTCCCTCTCAGGACTGCTTTCGCTGCATCCCATAGGTTTTGATATGTTGTGTTGTTGTTTTCATTAGTTTCAAGGTAGTTACTGATTTCTTTTGAAATTTCCTCTTTGACCCACTGTTTGTCTAAGAGTGTGTTGTTTAACTTCCATATCCTTGTGCCTAACCTGTTTCTCTGGCCCTTATTGATTTCCAACTTCATTCCGTTGTGGTCAGAGAAATTACTTTGTATAATCTCAATCTTTCTGAATTCATTGAGTGTTGTTTTGGGGCCTAGCATGTGGTCTATTTTGGAGTATGTTCCATGTGCACTGGAGAAGAATGTAAATCCTGCTGTATTTGGGTGAAGTGTTCTGTATATGTCTATTAAGTCCAAATCTTCTAATGTATTGTTGAGTGCCTTCGTTTCTTTATTGATTCTCTGCCTAGATGTTCTGTCTAATGATGATAGTGGTGTGTTGAAGTCCCCTGCTATAATTGTAGAGGAATTTATTTCTCCTCTTAGTTTTTCCAGAGTTTGCCGCACGTATTTTGAGGCACCTCGATTAGGTGCATAAATGTTGATGATTGTTCTCTCTTCTTGAGAGATTACTCCTTTTACTAATATGTAGTGTCCATCTTTGTCTCTTACAATAGTTTTGCATTTAAAGTCTATTTTGTCTGATATTAGAATAGCTACTCCTGCCCTTTTTTGGCTATTGTTAGCTTGTAAAATGGTTTTCCAGCCCTTCACTTTCAGCCTCCTTGAAT
The DNA here is from genome assembly GCA_026826555.1 of Tolypeutes matacus. Classification (NCBI taxonomy): domain Eukaryota; kingdom Metazoa; phylum Chordata; class Mammalia; order Cingulata; family Chlamyphoridae; genus Tolypeutes; species Tolypeutes matacus. Next base: position 22,177,312 of record JAKSZT010018658.1, on the reverse strand, counting down.
CCCTGGGCCGAAGGTGGGTTTCTTGTAGACAGCATATAGATGGATCATATTTTCTTATCCATTCTGCCAATCTGTGTCTTTTGATTGGTGAATTTAATCCATTAACATTCAGTGTTATTACTCGTAATGAATTTCTTACTTCAGTCATTTTTTCTTTGGGTTAATGTATGTCATATGTTGTTTTGTTTCTCTTTTTGAGTTTTCAGTTGTTTTTAAACTCTCCTCCAACTCTCTCTCCTTTGTTTTTTCCTTTCAATTTGTAGGGATTCCTTTAGTATTTCTTGAAGTGCTGGTTTCTTCTTGACATACTCTCTTAATTGCTGTTTATCTGTGAATATTTTGAGCTCTCCATCATTTTTGAATGCCAATTTTGCTGGGTAGAGAATTCGTGGCTGGAAGTTTTTTTCTTTTAGTGTTTTGACTATGTCATACCACTGTCTTCTTGCCTCCATGGTTTCAGCTGAGAAATCAGCACTTAATCTTATTGTGCTTCCCTTGTATGTGATGGTTCTCTTTTCTCTTGCTGCCTTGAGTATTTTCTCTTTGTCTTGAGCATTGGACAGTTTGACAAGTATATGTCTTGGAGTTGGCCTGTTGGGATTTATACTATTTGGGGTGCACTGTGCTTCCTGGATCTGCACATCCATCTCTCTCAATAGAGTTGGGAAGTTTTCAGCCATAACTTCCTTCAACACTCCTTCTGTTCCCTTTCCCTTCTCTTCTCCTTCTGGGATGCCCATAATGCGTATGTGTGTGCGTCTTGCATTATCGGTTAATTCCCTGAGACCATACTGGATTTTTTCTATCTTTTTGTCTATGTTTTCTACAATCTCTTTGATTTCAACTGTATTGTCTTCCATATCACTAATTCTTTCCTCTGCCTGTTCAATTCTGCTGCCATGCGAGTCCAGCGTCTTTTTCATTTCTTGACTTGTGTCTTTGTTCGCCATCATATCCATTACGTTTTTAGGTGTGTTAGTTATTTTTTCAGTATGTTCTCCCAGTGTCTTCTTTATATCCTTAATCTCTTCCTTCAGTTCTTTAAGTTGGTCCATGATATTTGTTTGGATAGCTTTGATTAGTTGTTCGATGTACTGCATTGCTTCCTGGTTTTTATTTTGTGCACTGGACTGTTCCATGTTTTCCAGTTTTTCAGAGTCATTTGTATTTTTCTGTTGCCCTCTGGTCATCATATTATCTTGATGGGTTTGTTCAGTTGATTAGCTTTTCTCTATGCTCTAGAATTTTATTTAGCTGTTGGTTCTGCGTGTGAGTTAAGTTTTCTCTTTGGCAGTTTTTCTTCTTATTTTATTTCCTTACTTCTTTCTATGTTCCCTTGAAGGCAAAAGGTTAGGGCCAGAGGAATCAAAAGATGTAAGGAAGGCAGAAGGATAATAGAAATGTTGATAAAAGTTAGAAGAGGGGCCAAATGAGATTCAATGAGATGAATATTTAACTTGTGTAGGCAGTGTAGAGTACTAGGAAAAAATATGGAGTTCCTATAATGGACTGGGAAAACAAATGGAGGAATATATATATATAATGATTTAGAAGGCTAGAATTATGAGGAGGTAGAGAAATAGTAGAGAAAGGTCTGAAAGGAAAAAGTTAATACTAATAAAAAATAAAAAAAAAATAAAAAAAAATAAAAAAATAAAAAAATAAAAAAAATAAAAAAAATTAAAAAAAAGAAGAAGGAAACAAGGGGGGTCAATTATACCCCTAGGGTCCAAGTGGATCCTTCCTGCCTACTTGTGTTTATCAATGAATTTCCCCACAGGGTTCTATATGCAGGTCCTGAAGCAGCTTTTAGCTATTAAACTAAATTAAAAAGAATTTATTTTTCAATTGTTGAGGTGACCTCACTTTTTTTTTTTTTTTTTAGCCAAATGCAGGACCCAAAATAATTCCTCCTCTAGACCAACCCCCTTACGGAAGGGACCCTAGCTGGGCCCGTGGAAATTAATCAAGCACGTCCCACTTTCCAGACTGCCCAGGTTAGCTGAAACTCTGATGTTAGTCAGTGAGGATGCTAAAGAGGGCGGATTCCGCCCCTTCTGGCGCCGAGCTCCAGCGTCACCGGGCTGCTAGTAAATCAGTTTGAGTGCAGATTCGCGTCTGCTCTCAGCCTGGTGCTGCTTCAGGTCGGCTTATCTGCTCCCCAAAGCTATGGGGCGGTGCAGGCAGCCAGATCGATGTCTAAAAATATAAAATACCCTTCCCTGTCTTCCAACCGAACCCTCCCTTCTTTGGGAAGTGTCCCTTCCTCCTGGCTCCGCAGCGGCCCGGGTCTTATCCCTGGGTGGCTAGGGAGATCAGCTCCGTTCCCCGACCAAAATCCCCTCTCCGGTTCACCGTGCTGACTAGCTTTTTGCTCTGCTCACACAAGGTCCAAGGGGCGCCAGGCAGCCAGCTCCCCAGAAAATACAACTTTTCGCCCCCGCCCGCGGCTCCAAATGGCCGTTTTATTATTTATTTCCGTAACCGCGGGGCTCAGCCGCCTGTGCCAACCCCCACCGGCAGCCTCAAAACTCACGAATCTCCACCGTTCGGTCCACGCCGCCGATCCGCGCAGATAGATGTCCCAAGCCTCTCACTCCACGCGTGCACAGCACAGACCCCCGGGCAGGACCCCGTCCACAATCCGCCTTGCTCTGGGAGCTTGCAGTGTGCGCCCTCCTACACCAACGCCATCTTCGTGACCACCTCTCTGTTTCTTTTTGATCCTCTGCCCAGATGTACTATCCAATGATGAGAATAATGTATTGAAATCTTCAGCTTCAAAATCTTCAGTTTTGCCAGTTTGCCTCATGGACTTTTGGGATTTCCTGGTTAAGTGCATATACATTTATTATTCTTATTTATTCCTGGTTAATTGGCCCCTTTATTAATACATAATGTCCTCCCTTGTCACCTATAACAGCTTTGGTTTTAAGGTCTATTTCATTCAATATGGTATAGCCACTCAAGCCTTTTCTTTTTGGTTACTGCATGCATGGTATATCGTTCTCAAGACTTTCACTTTCAATCTATTTGTATAGTTGGGTCTAAAGTGAGTCTCTCATACACAAGATATACATGGTTCATGTTTTCATATCCATTCTGTCAGTCTGTGTCTTTTGATTGGGGAGTTTAAGCCATTAAAATCAATTACTTGAACCATTTCAAACTTTCGGTTTTATCTGTCATATCTTTTTCCACCACTCTTTTTACACTTTTAGTTACATTTACTGATATAATAGTCATTTTTAGACTCTTTTCCAAGCTTCCCTCCTGTATTTTCTTTTCAGGCTGCAGCACTCCCTTTAGTATTTCCTGCAAAGCTGGTCTCTTGGTTACAAACTCTCTCAGTTTCTGTTTATCTGTGAATATTCTAAACTCGTGCTCATTTTTGGAAGTTGATCTTGTTGGATATAAGATTCTTGGCTGGCGTTTTTATCTGGCAGTATTGTAAATACATCATACAACTGCCTTTGTGCCTCCTTGGTCTCTGATGAGAAATCAGCACTCATTCTTACTGGGCAATCCCTTATATGTGATGAATTGCTTTTCTCTTGCTACTCTCAGGATTCTCTATTTTTGGCATTTGACATTGTGATTAGTATGTGTCTCTGAGGATCAGGTCTATTTGGAATTATTCAGATGGGATTACATTGTACTTCTTGGCAATGAATATCTATGTCCTTCAATAGGGTTGGGAAATTTTCTACCATTATTTCTTAAAATATTCCTTTTCCCCCTTTCCCTTCTCTTAACTTTCTAGGACCACCATGACATGTATGTTTGTATGTCTTTTGCCATCTTTTATTTCTCTGAGACCCTGTTCAATTTTTTCCATTTTTTTCTTTATCTGTTCATTTGTATGTTTGCTTTCAGAGGCCCTATCTTCATCTTCACTGATCCTTTCTTCTGTCTGTTCAAATCTGCTGTTATATGAGTCCAGTGTATTTCTAATTTCATTTATTGTGACTTCATTCTCATAAGATCTCTTATTTTTCTATGTATGCTTTAAAATTCTTCGTGTTCACCCAGTGTCTTCTTAATATCATTAATCTCCTTAGTCTTCTCATTTAATTTATTAAGGTGACTTATTTGAACATCTGTGATTAGTAGTCTCAACTCCTTTATGTCATATGGAGGCTTAGTTTCTTCCTTTGACTGGGCCATATCTTCCTGTTTCTTTGTATGGATTGTAATTTTTTCTTGGTGTCTCAGCATCTGATTTAGTTGGTGTATTTATTCTGGGATCAGTTTCTCTCTTTAATCTAGGGCTTTGTATTTGATTGGCTTTGTGCTACAGCCCCTTTGATACTTGGTTCAACTTAATTTGGAACTTTATAGTGGCCCATGTTTAAGCAATATGTATTGTTTTGGCTCTTTTTCATCTGATTCTTGCCCTTTCTTCCTTGCTGGTGGAGGAGTGGCTGCTGAGGATGTGGTTGGTACCTTAAGCCACGGAGGCTGAAGCTGTCAGTGTTGCCCCAGGAACTGATGTCACTTCTCCAACCTTTCTCCCCTGCCAGGGGTATGGGCAGAATCTCAGCCATGTGCAGTAATCCAAGCTGTGTAGGCCCAAACCATCTGTAGTTGATAAAGTTCCATGCCCCTTGCTTCCCTGCTTGGGAAGGGGATACAGTCACAGGTGTGAGCAATAAACTAAGTTGTGTGGATCAAAAAACAGTAACAGAGTTGCCCAGATCACCTGACAAAGCATTGGTTCCCCTCTTCCCCTGCCAGGGACAGGGATGGTGCCACAGGTTTTGCAACAATCTTGTCCGTGCAGGCTGAAAGTGGCTGCAGTTACCCCAAGAGGCTGAGGAAACACCATCCGCCCTCCTGCTCTCTCACAGGTGGGTATGGAATCACAAATGTGTGCAACAGTCTAGTCTGTGAGCACCAAAAGTGCATGCAGTTGCCCAGAGAAGCTGAGGGAGAATTGTCCCTCCTCTCCCTATCAGGGGCAGGGATGGAGCCAGAGATGTGTTCCACAGTCTGGTCCACACAGGCCAAAAGTGGCTGCAGTTGCCCAGAGAGGCTGAGGAAACACCATACCCCATTCTGTCTTATTGCAGTTGGGGATGGAGCCACAGGTGTCCAGCAATGTTGTCCATGTGGGAAGAAAGTGTATGCAGTTGCTTGGAGATGCTGAGGAAACACAGCCCCCACTCCTATCCTACTGGGGACAGGGATGTAGCCATATGGGTGCCCAACAGTCAAGTCCATGTGGGCTGAAAGCGATTACAGTTGCCTGGTGAGGCTGGTGCAAGTCCCGTCAGCTTCCTTCATGCTGGAGTTGGGGCTGGAGCCAAGACAAGGGTAGCAATCTGACCTGGGTGGAAAGCAATCAGTCCCGACCCTCACTGTGATTTTCAATCAGCCGCATTTCCCCTCATGCCAGGGAAGGAGTTAAAATAGATGCTACCAGGATGTTTCCACCTTAGGTTCAAACTTGAGTTGGCCTTAGGATTGATTTTTAGTCACTCAAATTTACTAATCAGTAGTTGAAGTTGGTGCTCAACTGTCTCTCCCTACCTCAATTTTAGGAAATGGAGCTTCCCACTCCAGACAGGGAATACCTCCTAAGGTGACTTGTGCCACCCTTTGTAAAAACAGTCTTATATATACAATAGTACCCATATTCATATTTCATATGAGTTTCAATACTGAATCAAAGGCATTTGGTTCAATCACTAGTTGTGCATTCATCACTCCAATCATTCTTATAGCACCTTCACTATTTCAGCAACAATAACAACAATACTAAAAAAAAAAAAAAAAAAAGTCAACCAACCAAGTAAAACTCATCAGCTTTCAATCCCTCTATGCTTCCCCTGCCATATATAGCTGCTATTCTATTTCCTTCTCTCTGGTTTATTTGTGTTTATATTTTGTGAAAAAATAAAACAATCTTATACATGCAATATCATCCATATTTGTATTTTACATGAGGTTTCACTATGTTACACACAGCCATGTTATATTTTTTAGCTTTCCTTCTAGTAATATAAATGTCCTTAGACTTCCCTTTTGAACCACTGTTGTACCCATAAAATAACTCTGATGGTTAAAAACACTATAATGTGCTTTCACCATTTCTATTCATTTCCAAAGATTTACAAATATCCTTTTTACCAATTCTGCACAGATTAACCCTCAGTTTTCCATTCTCTGGCCTCATTCTGTTTTCTGGTGACCTATATTCTAATTATTAACTCCATGAGTTTACACAATATATTTAGTTCATTATAGTGCAATCATACAATATTTGTCCTTTTGTGTCTGGTTGCTTCACTGAGCATAATATCCTTCAGATTCATCCATGTTGTCATATGCTTCATGACTTCATTTCTTCTTACAGCTGCATAATATTCCATTATGTGTATATGCCACAAATTGTTTATCCATTCATCGGTTGATAGATACCTAGGTTGTTTCCATCTTTTGGCTTTCCTACCATTTTTTTTTACAAATCAGTTTTATTGATACATATTAATAAAGCACACAATTCATCCAAAGTGTACAATCAATGGTATTTGGTATAATCACAAACTTGTGCATTCATCACTTTAATCATTATTAGAGCAATTTCATTATTTCAATAATAATAATAATAAACAAAAAACAGACAAATAAGAAAATTCTTCACCTCTCAGTCTCTCTCTATTTCCCCTGCTATACATAGCTGCTATTTCTGGCTATTCTTATACAATTATTTATTTGTTTATTATGCCATTTTATTGAGATATATTCATATATCATGCAATATATCTAAAGTGTATAATCAATGGGTTTTAGTATAATGACAATGTTGTGCGTTCATCATCACAAAAAATTTTAGAATTATTTCATAACTCAAAAAGAAAAACTCCACACCCCTTAGCATGCCTTCCCTAGGCTTACATAATTTCATCTTTATAAACTGCTTTTTATTTCCTTTTTGTATAAATGGAATCATACAATATGTTACACAATATATTTAGCTCATAGTTACACAATCATACAGTATTTGTTCTTTTGTGTCTGGCTTGCTTTACTCAACATAATGTCCTCCAGGTTCATCCATGTTGTCATATGCTTTATGACTTCATTTATTCTTACAGCTGCATAATATTCGACCATGTGAATACACCACAGTTTTTTAATCCATTCATCTGTTGATGGACACCTGGATTGTTTCTAACTTTTGGCAATCATATATAACGCCACTATGAACATGGGTGTGCAGAGTTGTCTGTTTGTGTCACTGCTCTCAGTTCTTCTGGGTATATACCCAGTAGTGGTATTGCAGGGTCAAATGGCAAATCTATATTCAACTTCTTTGAGAACTGCCAAACAGTCCTCCACAGTGGCTGTACCATTCTGCATTCCCATCAATAGTGAAGAAGTGTTTCTATCTCTACACATCCTTTCCAACACTTGTACTTCTCTGTCTTTTTAATAGTGGCCATTCTAATAGGTATGAAATGATATCTCATTGTAGTTTTGATTTGCATTTCCCTAATTAGTAGTGATGGTGAACATTTTTTCATGATTTTTTGCCATTTGTATTTCTTCTTTGGACAAATGTCTATTCAAGACTTTTGCCCATTTTTTTATTGGTTTGCCTGACTTTCTATTGTTAAGTTGGAGCATCTCTTTATATATCCTGAATATTAAAACCTTAATCAAACATGTGATTTCCAAATTTTCCCCCATTGAGTTGGCTGCCTTCTTACCCTTTTGACAAAGTCCTTTGAGGTACAAATGTGTTTAATTTTGAGAAAGTCCCATTTATCTGTTTTTTTTTCTTTTGTTGCTTGTGCTTTGGGTATAAGGTCCAAGAAACCACAACCTACCACAAGGTCTTTAAGATGAGTCCCTACCTTTACTTCTAATAGTTTTATGGTCCTGGCTTTTATATTTAGGTCTTTGATCCATTTTCAGTTGATTCATGTATTCAGAGTGAGATAGGGGTTGTGATGGTTAGCTTGCTACCAGGAGTGGTTCTTGAGGAATAGAGTCTTAAACGTGGGATGTCTGAGGAGGTTCTGGAAGTTTTGCAATTGGCTTTCTACTCTAATTGGACTCAAGGGTACTAATGACTTCCTTTCCAATAATGAAGAGGCCACTAACAGTCGATGGTGTGAGTTGGCAATGGAGATACACAAAATATCATCACTGGATTCCCCTACTTCCACATTTATAAGAAGCAAGGATCTGGGTGAGTGTTTTCAACACCTTAAGAGAGTTTTGTGGAGTCAAAAGGTATAATGTTGGCTGGCTCCTCCTAGATACTCTGGATACAGTTACAAAAGAAAGAGATGACCTAAAGTCTGCAAATTTGAAACTTAAATGTCGCATGATTGATGTGAAAGTGTCTATGTGTGCTCTGAAAGACAATCTTGTCTCCTGCAGCCACAGGCTTGAGATATCTGAGAACCAAACTCAGACTCTTATTTTACCAGTAGCAGAGTTATAAAGGAAACTAAAATCTCAACCCCACAGGGTTTCTGTGGTAACTTGAAGGCATTGATTGGAAAGGAGTGGAATCCAGAGAATTGGGATGGAAACGTATGGGATGATGATAGCATTTTTGGGAACATTGGAACCCTAAATTCTGCTGAGACTTTACCAGATACACCTGCGATGGCCTGTCCTGTGGAGACCACACCTTGTCAACCTTGTATCACCCAGCCTCCAGCCTGCCCCAGGGAGTTCAAACCTCTTTCCAGCCCTGAGGTGGGTACCAGCCAAACTCCAGCCTGCACTGCCCAGCCTGCAGCCTGCAGCCTGCCCCAGCGACTCTTGACTTCCTCCTAGCCTTGAGGCAGGTACCAGCCAAACTCCAGCATGCTCTGCCCTGCCTCCAGCCTGCCCTGAGGAATCTGCCTTCCAGCATTTGCCTGGCTTGCTTGACAAGATTAATCCTGTCTCACAGAAAGAAAATGCAAAGGAATGCCCTGAGGTCAGTAGCTTGCAAGACATTTCTAATCATTCTCTTTACACACCCCCACCACCTCTCTTTTCTTCAACACCCATTACTAAACTAAAATCACAACTAGCCCCCAAAGGTGAAATACAAAGTGTGATCCATGAGGAAGTATGCTATACTCTGAAAGAACTGCATGAGTTTTCCAACTTAAATAGACAGAAATCACGGGAATATGTGTAGGAATGGATAGTAAGGGTATGGGATAATGGTGGCAGGATTATAAAGTTGGATCACTCTGAATTTATTGATATGGGCTCACTAAGCAGAAATTCTGGATTCAGTGCTGTAGTTTGAGGGGTTAGAAAGGGCTCTAACAGTTTGTTTGGGTGGCTGACTGAAACATGGACCAAAGGATAGCCTAGCAGGTCTGAGGCTGAGATGCCACATTTGCCCTGGTATACAGTAGAAGAGGGAATTCAAAGGCTTAGAGAGATTGGAATGCTAGAATGGATTTACCATTTGAGACCTTCCTATCCACCCTAGGAATGCCCAGAGAACACACCTTTAACCAGGACTGTGAGGAATAAATTTGTAAGACTAACTCCATCTTCCCTTAAGAGCTTTGTGGTTGCACTTCTCTGTAGTCCAGATAGTACTGGGGGAGGGGGGGCTGTAATGGAATTAGAATCCTCAGACATTATGGGGATGATCAGATCTCGGTCCGGTAAAAGTCAAGTATCAGCAATTAATTGCCAAAGACAAGGTGAGTGTGGCTACCGCAACGAAAGGCAAGTTCAAAGCAGCACTCAAAATAGTCTGAGTCGCATAGAGTTATGGTGTTGGCTAATAGATCATGGGGTACCTAGAAGTGAAATAGATGGGCAGTCTACTAAATTTCTTTTGGATCTGTATAAGCTGAAGAGTTCTCCATCAAGTGAACAAAATCCTAATTCAAATTACAGATGCAGAGAATCACAGCCCCTTATTCAATTCCCAGACTTGAGACAGTTTACAGTCTCAGAGCCCCTTGAATGAGGAAAAGGACAGGTCCCTTTGGGGAAGGATCCTGTTAAACTGTTAGAAATTAATACTGTTAATCTTCCTCCCACCTTGCCCCAAGGAGACCTATGGCCTTTTACCAGAGTTACTGTGCATTGGGGAAAAGGAAATGATCAGACATTTCAGGGATTATTAGACACTGGCTCAGAAGTGACATTAGTTCCAGGAGACCCAAAACATCACTGTGGTCCACCAGTCAGAGTAGGGGCTTATGGAAGTCAGGTGATAGATGGAGTTTTAGCTCAGATCCATCTCACAGTGGGTCCAGTGGGTCCCCAGACCCATTCTGTGGTTATCTCCCCAGTTCTAGAATGCATAATTGGAATAGACATACTCAGTAACTGGCAGAATCCCCACATTGGATCCCTGACTTGTGGAGTGAGGGCTTTTATGATTGGAAAGGCCAAGTGGAAGCCACTAGAACTGCCCCTATCTAGCAAAGTAGTAAATCAAAAGCAATACCGGATTCCTGGAGGGATTGCAGAGGTTAGTACCACCATCAAGGATTTGAAGGATGCAAGGATAGTACTTTCCACCACATTCCCATTCATCTCTCTTATTTGGTCTGTGCAGAAAACAGATGGATTTTGGAGGATGACAGCAGATTATCTTAAACTTAACCAGGTGGTGACTCCAATTGCAGCTGCTGTCTGAGATGTGGTAAAATTGCTTGAACAAATCAACACATCCCCTGGTACCTGGTATGCAGTTGTTGATCTGGCAAATGCTTTTTTCTCAATTGCCATTAGTAAGGACCACCAGAAAGTTTGTTTTCAGCTGGCAAAGCATGCAGTGTGCCTTCACTTTCCTGCATCACGGGTATATCAACTCTCCAGCCCTATGTCATAATATTGTCCACAGGGAACTTGATCATCTCTCCCTTTCACAAGACATCACACTGGTCCATTACATTGATGATATCATGTTGAAAGGATCTAGTGAGCAAGAAGTAGCAATGACTCTAGACTTATTGCTAAGGCATTTTTGTGAGAAAAGATGAGAGATAAGACCAACAAAAATATAGGGGCCTTCCACCTGTGAAATTTCTAAGTGCCCAAGACTTAGAGCAAGTTGAGATATCCCTTCTCAGGATGGAGCATGCTGAGATATCCCTTCTAAAGTGAATGATAAGCTGTTGCATCTGGGCCCTCCTATGGCCAAAAGAGAGGCTCAACGCTTAGTTGGTCTTGCAGATTTTGGAGACAACACCTTCCTCATTTGGGTGTGCTACTTCAGCACATTTACTGAGTGACCAGAAAAGCTGCTAGTTTTGATTGGGGACCAGAACAAGAGGAGGCTCTGCAACAGGTCCAGGCTGCTGTGCAAGCTGCACTACCACTTGGGCCATACGATTCAGCAGATTCAATGATACTGGAAGTTTCAGTGGCAAATGGAGATGCTGAGTGGAGCCTTTGGCAAGCCCCTATAGGAGAATCACAATGCAGGACCTTAAGATTTTTGAGCAAAGCCCTGCCATCCTCTACAGATAACTGCTCTCCATGTGAGAAAGCTTTTGGCCTGCTACTGGGCCTTAGTAGAGACTGAACGTTTAGCCATGGGTCATCAAGTTACCATGAAACCTGAGTTGCCTATCATGAGCTGGGTATTGTCTGACCCACCAAACCATAAAGTTGGGTGTGCACAGCAGCACTCCATAATAAAGTGGAAGTGGTATATATGAGATAGGGCTCGAGTGGGCCCTAAAGGCACAAGTAAGTTACACGTGGAAGTAGCCCAAATGCCCATGGTCACCACCCCTGCCGTTACCTTCTCTTTCCCAGCCCACAGCTTTGGCATCTTGGGGAGTCCCTTACAATCAGTTGAATGAGGAAGAGAAAACTCGTGCCTGGTTTACAGATGGTTGTGCATGATATGCAGGTGCCACCCAATGATGGACAGCTGCAACACTGCAGCCCTATTCTGGGATATCCTTGAAGGATAGTCATGAAGGCAAATCCTCCCAGTGGGCAGAATTTCAAGCAGTACACCTGCTTGTTCATTTTGCTTGGAAGAGAAAATGGCCAGAGGTGCGTTTATACACTGATTCATAGGCTGTTGCCAATGGTTTGGCTGGATCATCAGGGACTTGGAAGGAACATGATTGGAAAATTTGTGACAAAGAGGTCTTGGGATGAGGTATGTGGATAGATGTTTCTGAGTGGGCAAAAAACATGAAAATGTTTGTGTCCCATGTGAATGCTCACAGAGGAAGAAATAATCAAGTGGATAAGAAGACCCACTCTGTGGCTAACACTCAGCTCTTTCCCCAGCCACTCCTGTCACTGCCCAATGGGCTCATGAGCAAAGTGGCCATGGAGGTAGGGATGAAGGTTCTGCATGCACTCAGCAACATGGACTTCCCTTCACCAAGGCTGACTTGGCTACAGCCACTGCTGAGTGCCCAATCTGCCAGCAGGAGAGACCCACACTCAGCTCCCAATACGGCACGATTCCCCGAGGTGATCAGCCTACTCCCTGGTTGCAGGTTGACTACATTGGACCACTTCCACCATGGAAGGGGCAGCAATTTGTTCTACCTGGAATAGACACATACACTGAATATGGGTTTGCATTTCCTGCATACAATGCTTCTTCCAAAACTACCATCCGTGGACTTAAAGAATGTCTTACCGGGAAGCGGCTGTGGCTCAATCAGTAGGGCTCCCGTTTACCATATGGGAGGCCCCGGGTTCGGTTCCTGGGGCCTCCTGGTGAAGGCAAGCCCGCCCGCACGGCGTGGTTAGCTGACCTAGAGAGCACAAGCAGCAAGGGGGGGTGGTGTAAATGAATAAATAAATAAAATCTTTAAAAAAAAAAAAAAAAAAAAAAGAATGTCTTACCTACCACCATGGCATTCCACATAGCATTGCTTCTGATGAAGGAACCCATTTCACAGCAAATGATGTGCAGGAATGGGCACATACCCATGGAATTCACTTGTCTTACCATGTTTCCCATCACCATGAAGAAGCTGGATTGATAGAACGGTGGAATGGCCTTTTGAAGGCTCAATTACAGTGCAAGCTAGGTGGCAATACCTTGCAGGGGTGGGGCAATGTTCTCCAGGAGGCTGTGTATGCTCTAAATCAGCATCCACTCTATGGTGCTGTTTCTCCCATAGCCAGGATTCATGGGTCCAGGAATCAAAGGATGGAAATGGGAGTGGCACCACTCACTATTACCCTTAGTGACCCACTAGGAAAATTTTTGCTTCCTGTCCCTGCAACCTTAAGCTCTGCTGGTCTACAGGTCTTAGTCCCAAAAGGAGGAGTGCTGCCACCAGGGAACACAACAGCGATTCCATTGAACTGGAAGATAAGACTGCCACCTTGCCACTTTGGGCTCCTCTTACCTCTTAATCAACAGGCAAAGAAGGGAATTACTGTACTGGCTGGGGTGATTGATCCTGACTATCAAGGGGAAATAGGACTACATCTACATAATGGGGGTAAAGAACAGTTTACCTGGAATGCAGGAGATCTTCTAGGGGGTCTCCTAGTACTGCCATGCCCTGTAACTAAAGTCAATGGAAAATTGCAACAACCCAATCCAATTAGGACTAACAATGGCCCAGAATGTTCACGAATGAAAATTTCAGTCACCCCACCAGGCAAAGAACAACAGACAGCTGAACTGCTTGCTGAGGGTAATGGGAACATGGAATGGGTAGTGGAAGAATGTAGTTATAAATATGAACTTCAGCCACTTGACCAGTTACAGAAACAAGGAATGTTAATATTCATGAATCTTCCTTCCAAGTTTCAATATGAGTATGATTGTACATGTACGCAAAAATTTCTTTGTTTTCTTCCCCAAACTTTTCCCTTATCAAATGACAAGTTGTATCAGTTTCATGTCATAATATTTAAGGATGTCAGGTTTAAGAATGAATATTACAATCACTCAATAAATAAGGGAATACTGAATTCCCAGCCTGGAGAGCTCTACCACATTCTCCAAGGGAGCAGCAACAGACCCCGAGTGCAGGGGCAGTGTCTGGCAAAGGAGTAGGGTCCACTGATGGGTTCTTGTTATTGATGATTAGCCTTAAGAGTCTTTGCTCTTGTAATTGAAACTTAGCCTACTGTTATGGGGTGCCTAAGGGTTGCCACCTGAATGCCTCCTTGTTACTCAAATGTGGCCTCTCTCCAAGCCAAACTCAGCATATGAATGCAATACCTTCCTCCCAGCATGGGACATGACACCCAGGGATGAGCCTCCCTGGCACCAAAGGATTGCTACCAAGTGCCAACTGGCAATGCAACTGGAAAAATACCTTGAGTAAAAGGGGGAAAGGGTAAAGACAAATGAGTTCATGTGGCTAAGAGACTTCAAAGAGAGTCAGGTGGTCATCCCAGAGGTAATGCTTATGCACACCTCAGTAGGATCTCATAGAACACCAAACTGGATATCACCCCATACAGAGGGGATCCTGAGGGCTCTGGAGACACCAAGGTCTTATATAAGGGGGGATAGCTCCAGAGACTGATGCCTTATCAGTGGGCTATACTTTGGAATCTGTGCTCCTGAGAGTGACAGAGTTGACTCAAATAAGCCCTCCCTGCACATGGTTCATCAGTCCCTTCTATCCAAACCTATATGTGATGCTGGAGTTTGTAGGTGTCTTCCAGAGACTGGAGCCTCTGGCCTTCCCATGTGCCAGCTGTGCCTGGAATCTCAGTGGAGCTACAACTCCTACTCTACAGCTCAATGGACTCACCCAAGTCACCTGGTGAGGAGACAATGATGGACAACGGCCATCGCAGGGAATGGAGAGAGCCTGCAGATGCAGGCAGGATAATCCCATCCACTGTATCCATGGGATATAAGCCCCCTCTCACTTGGAGGTGGAGTGGACATCACCATCCCAGATTCCTCAGGATTGGGGGAAGAGCTATGGACTAGAGTGGACTTAATGGTATTATGTTGTAAACATAATGTGATTCAAGCAATGGAAGAAATTACAACAGTGAGGGTGAACCAGTGGCCACTGGACACTTTTGGGGCAGGGAAGGGAAAAGCAGTTGTAATACAGATGCTTTTTCAGGACTTGGGAATTATCCTGAGTGACATTACAACGGCAGATATAGGCCATTTTACATTAGCATATAACATGCAGAACTGTGTGGGAAAGAGTGTGGTCTATAATGTGAACTAAGGTCCATGCTTGGTGACAGAGCACCAGGATGTGTATATCCATTGCAGTTGATGTGCCCACACTGATGAAAGATGTTTATATGGGATGTTGTGGGAGGTGGGGAACATGGAAATCCCTGTAATTTTTGTGTAACATTTATGTAATCTAAGCATCTTTAAAAATATATATAAAAAAAAAAGAGTGAATATTACCCAAGGACTTTCACCCTATTCTGTAGGGAATTAATGCATTTCTGGTTGTATGCAGGAGAGTTGAACATTGTTAGGCAGAAATATATATATATGCATGTCTATTATTGTTTTTGCTTAGAAACTAAGTATGGTTTAAGGTAATGTGTACAGTTGCCCATTTGACAAGGTGTGGCTAACGTGTCAATTCGGCCAGGTAATCATGGCTTGTTTGGTCAAGCAAGAACTGGGCTAATTGTAATACAAGAACATTATGGTCTTTACCAATCAGTCACTTTACTGCATAGACGGCTGATTACCAGGGAGATTGCCATCAACAATGAGTGATGCTTTATGCAATCAATTGAATACCTTAAAGGGGAAGTGATTTGAGCATTCAGAGAGGATTTCCCAGCTCATCTTTGGACATTCAATGTCTCCCAGAAACTCATCAAGGACCTTCATTGTACTTTCATCAGACTTCCTGGTTTACAACCTGCCTGCAGAACCTGGACATGTGCATCCCCATGGTCATGTGAGAGACTCTCATAAAATCTCATACTATTTAGAAATATCTTTTCTTGATTCTGTTTCCTTAGAGAGCCCTAACTAATACAGGGGTCCTCTTTCATTCTTTTGGTTATAGATATCCAGTTCTCCTAGCACCATTTTTTGAAGAGACAGTTTGTCCCGTTAACATGGACTTGGTACATTTGTCAAAAACCAGTTGTCGTCAGGGAGTGGAGACCTACATGGTGAGTGGGAAGGAGATGGACCCCCATCTTTGGGAGGACCTATTCATCCAGAAACAGACAGGTGGGTGTCTCTTAGGAGCAAGGGTGGATCCTAATAGGGGAGAATAATCAGTGTGTCAAGACCACTTGTTGCAATCTTGTCATCCAATGACTCAAGACAGGGGGGTGTCAGATGCCCCAGGGAGATGGGGAGGAAGGAACAGAAAAGATCAAACGGGGTATTTAGTGGTCAGGAGAAATGTTTTCCATTACCTTACAGTAATGGACACAGGACATGGTAAATATCATCAAAAATTATTAAACTGTACCATCTAAATTGTAAACTATACTGGAAACCATTGACAATGTTTATTTAGTAGCTATGTTTCACTATCTGTATAACAGTTATAACAATGCTACCATCTACATAAAAAAGGTTTTAATATGGGGTGAGGAAAGGGGAAGGAGGTTGGGTATATGACAGTCCCTAGTATTCTGTGTGTGACTTTGCATTTATGTAATCTAAGCATCTTTTAAAATATAAAATTAATTAATTAATTAATAAAAAGAATTTGAGTAAAAAAAAGTTGCCTGTATAGGTGATGGTTTATTTCTGGATTTTCAATTCTATTCCACGGATCAGTGTGTCTATCTTTATGCCAGTACCATGCTGTTTTGACCACTGTTGCTTTGTAATATGTTTCAAGGTCCAGCAGTGAAATTCCTCCCATGTCGTTCTTTTTTAGTATGCTTTTGACTATATGGGTGCACTTTCCCTTCCACATGAATTCAGTAATTGCCATTTTTCATTCTTTAAAGTAGGCTGTTTGAATTTTGATTGGTATTGTATTGAATCTATAAATCAGTTTGGATAAGATCAACATTTCCAAGGTATTTATTTTTTCATCCATGCACATGGAATGTCTTTCCATTTGTTTAGGTCTTTTTAGCATTGTTTTGTAGTGTTTTGCATATAGGTCCTGTACTTCTGTGGTTAAATTAAATCCTAAATATTTGAGTCTTTTTGTTGCTATTGTAAATGGAATTTTTTCCCTGGTTTCCTCCTCAAATTGTTCAGTACTAGTGTACAAAAACATGACTGATTTTTGCCTGTTGATATTGTATCCTGCCATTTTGCTGAACTCATTTATTAGCTCAAGTAACTTTGTCATGGATACTTCAGAATTTTCTAAGTACAGGATCATGTCATCCACAAACAGTGAGAGTTTTGCTTCCTTTTTTCCTATTTGGATGCCTTTAATTTTTTTTTTCTTGTCTAATTGCCCTAGCTAGAATTACTAGTACAATATTGAATAACGATGGTACAATGGACATCCTTCTCTTGTTCTGGATTTTAGAGGAAAAGCTTTCAACCTTTCCCCATTGAGTATGATGTTGGCTGTGGGTTTTTCATATATGTCTTTTATCAGATTGATGAATTTTCCTTCTTTTCCTATCTTTTGAAGTGTTTTTATCAAAAAAAAGATGCTGGATTTTGTCAAATGCCTTTTCTGAATCTATTGAGAGGATCGTGTGGGTTTTTTTCCTTCAATTCGTTAATGTGGTGTATTACATTGATTGATTTTCTTATATTGAACCAGGCTTGCATACCAGGAATAAATACCACTTGGTGGTGATGTATAAGTCTCTTGATATGCTGTTGGATTCTATTTGCAAGAATTTTGTTGAGAATTTTTGCATCTATGTTCATTGGAGAGATTGGTCTGTAATTTTCTTTTCTTTTAGTATCTTTATCTGGCTTTGGTATTCGGGTTATGTTGGCTTCACAAAATGTGTTGGGTAATTTTTCCTCCTTTTCAATTTTTTGGAAGACTTTTAACAAGATTGGTATTAATTCTTTTTGAAATGTAGAATTCACCTGTGAAGCCATCTGGTCCTAGAATTTTCTAGTATGGGAGATTTTTGATGATGGATTCAATCTCCTTAAATGTGATTGCTTTCTGAAGTTCTTGTATTTCTTGTAGCATCAGTGTAGGTTGTTTGTGCATTTCTAGGAATTTGTCTATTTCATCTAGGTTGTCTAGTTTGTTGACATACTGTTTCTCATAATAACCTCTTATGATCCTTTTTCTTTCTGTTGAGTCAGATGTAACTTCCCCCCTTTTGTTTCTGATCATATTTATTTGCATCTTGTCTCTTTTTTCTTTGTAGTCTAGCTAGGGGTTTGTCAGTTTTATTGATTTTCTCAAAGAAAGAGATTTTGGTTTTGTTGATTTTCTTTATTGTTTTTTATTTTGTTGTTGTTGTTGTCAATTTTATTTATTTATGCTCTAATCTTTATTATTTCTTTCCTTCAGCTTGCTTTGAAATTGGTTTGCTGTTCTTTTTCTAGAGTCCTTAGTTGTTCAATTAAATCTTTGAGTTTAATTCTTTCTTCTTTTTTAATATAGGCATTTAGGGCTATAAATTTCCCTCCCAAACTGCCCTCACTGTATCCCATTAGTTGTGTTTTCATTTTCATTTCTCTCCTAATATTTACTGATTTCACTTGCAACTTCTTCTTTGACCCACTTATTATTTAGGAATGTGTTGTTAGTCTCCTAATATTTGTGAATTTCCTCTTTCTTGGTTATTATTGATTTCCAGTTTCATACCATTATGATGTGAGAAGGTGCTTTGTATAATTTCAACCTTTTTATATTTCTTGAGAGCTGCATTGTGCCCTAACATGTGGTCTATCCTGGAGAAAGATCCATGGCCACTTGAGAAGAATGTATAACCCACTGAGTTTGGATGCAGTGTTCTGTATATGTCAGTTAGGTCTAACTTGTTTATCATATTGTTCAAGTTCTCTGTTTCCTTATTGATCTTCTCTCTAGTTGTTCAAGCTAATGATGTTAGTGGTGTGTTGAAGTCTCCAACGATTATTCAGTTTTGCCACAGTTTGTCTCATGCATTTTGGGGCACTCTCGTAGGTGCATAGATATTTATGACTGTTATATCTTCCCGGTGGATTGTCCCTTTTATTAATATATAGTGGCTTTTTTAATCCCTTATAGTTTTTTTCCGTTAAAGTCTGTTTTGTCCATGATTAATATAGCTAACCCTGCTCTTTTTGGGTTAATATTTGCTACTGTTTTTTGCTATTCTTTCTTCTATAGTCTCCTTAAGACCTCTCTCTCCTTTTTATTTCAAGGTCTAAGTCTTCCTTTAATATTTCCTGCAAAGGTGGATTCTTTTTGCAAACTCTCTAAGTTTCTGTTTGTGAATATTTTATACACACCTTCATATTTGAAGGACAATTTTACTGGCTAAAGAATTCTTGGCTGGCAGTTTTTCTCTTTCAGTATCCTAATTGTATCATACCACTGTCTTCTCACCTCCTGGTATCTGAAGAGAAATCTGTGCTGAATCTTACTGGGTGTCCCTTGTATGTGATGGTTTGCTTCTCCCTTGCTGCTCTGAGAATTTTCTCTTTATCTTTGACATTTGACATTCTGAGTAGTATGTGTCTTGGAGTGGGTCTATTTGGATTTATTCTGATTGGGGTATTGTGGGTTTCTTGAACATACAAGTTTATTTCTTTCATGAGAACTGGGAAATGTTCAGCTATTATTCCCTCAAATACTCTTCCTGCCCCTTTTCCCTTCTCTACTCTTTCTGGAACTCCCATGACACATATGTTGTTGAGTTTCATGTTGTCATTCAACTCTCTGAGCCCCTGTTCCATTTTTTCCATTCTTTTCTCTCTGTGTTCTTTTCTCTCTTCAATTTCAGCTGTTCTGTTTTCTGTAGCACTTATTGTTTCTTCTATCATTTTGTGTCTGTTGTTGTATGCCTTTAATGTGGTTTTTGTCTCATCTATTGTGTCTTTCATTCCCATGAGCTCTGTTATTTTTCTGTTCAGGATTTCAAATTCTTCTTTGCAGTCCCTCAATGTCTCTCTCTCTCTCTCTCTCTCTCTCTCTCTCTCAAAGTATTTTTTTAATAGAAGGATATCATTCATACATGAACATACATAAATATGAAGTGTATAACAAAAGTTGTGAACTTACAAAATAAACAGGCATAACACCATACAGGGGTCCCATACATCACATCTCCACCAACACCTTGCCTTGCTGTGATCCATTTCAATGTTTTCTTGATGTCATTTATCTCTTTAGCCATATTGTCTTTCAACTCTTTGATTTTGAAATTTGTTCGCATATTACTGATTAGTTCTCTCAAATCCTGTGTCTCTTCTGGGGCTTTGATATATTCTTTCTCTTGGGCCATATCTTCCATTTTCTTAGTATGGCTCATAATTTTTTGCTGATATCTAGTCATTTGATTAGGTTGTAGTTTACTCAGATGCTCAATTTCTTTCTCTTTTGTAGGAATTTAGGAGGCTGTGTGTTACCACTGCTCTTTGATTCTTGGCTCAACCTGGATTGTTAGGATTGTCCCTGCTAGTTGCTCAAATCTGGACTCTGGACCCATAATTGCCGACCCACTCCTAGGGTCTTGGGGAGAGAAGGTATAGAGGCTGGAAAAAGCCTCTCTTACTTATTTTAATTTTCTCATGTGCACTTCCTTGGTCTGCCTGCTGATGGTGCTCTTGGGCACCTCTCAGTTCAATGCCTGGTCCAAGTATATTTTGCATAGACTGGATCTATGTGATAGAGCTTCCTGCCCTTAGACTAAGAGCCTTGTAATTCAAACTTTCTCAAAGGCAGTTCTCCAGCCTTCTCTGGCAGACCCTCCCTTTTCCCTGGTAGGAAATATTTCCACTCCCCTCTGAGTCCTCAACAATCAGTCCCAGTTAGTAGAGAAGGAGATTGTGAGGATTGTATATCTTTAGCCCCTTGCTGGTTCCCAAGGCAAACAATGGTGCAGCCCCACTCAGCCTGGAAGGGCTGGTGGGACACAGCAGACCAAATCTGTGAGTTAAAAGCTGAGTCAGTCTTAGGCTGTGTCCCTCTCTCTCTCCCCTTTCCTGGGAAGGTGCATCCTCAACAATCAGTCCTGGCTAGAAAAGAGGGAGATTGCAAATGTAGGATTTCTCCAGTCCGGTACCAGCTCCAGAGGCAAACCATGGGGCAGTCCCACCTGTCCTGGAAGGGCTGATGGGACACAGCAGACCAAATTTGTGGGTCAGAAGCTGAGTCTGCCTTAGGCTGTGTCCCGCTCTCTCCCTTTTCCTGGGGTGGTGGATCCCTGGAGCCCCTTTGTCTATAGCCACAGGCCCAGATGCCCAAGAATTCTAAAGCTTCTTTAGTGTGGGGGAGGGTGCCAGCAGCAGCAGCCACTGGTTTCAACTCACAATTTTGCCATCGCAATTCCCCTCCTTTGTCCCTCTCTCTTCTGGGCAGTGTCCAGCCTTGTCTGGTGTCCTCAACCCTAGAAGATGTTTTTCCTGGCTGCTTCAGCCTGTCCTCTAGCTATTTTTGTGGAAGAGAAGAGAGCTCCCTGTCTTTCTAGTCTGCCATCTTTCCGGAAGTCTCCTACCACTCTTAGGTTGGCTTTTTCTTGATCAGCATTCATATAGTTACTGCAACCTTTTAACTGTTCTCTAGACCTTTGAGAAAGATGGTTCTGTCAGGATTTGCTAGTTGTTTAAAGAATCTGTGAAGGGATAGAACCACAGAGCATCTTGTCTGTCATCTTTCTATTAACATCTGCCTCTTCTTTTACAAGCATCTTAAATTTGGACCTTAAATCATTCATTTTAGACTTTTTTCTTTTCTACTGTGAACGTATGAAACTCTACATACAGCTCTAATTTTTACATTGCATGCATTTTGATATATGTTTTCATATCCATTCAGTTGAAAACATTTTCTAATTTTCCTTGTGATTCTTTTTTGACACAAGTGCTATTTAGACCCAGATGGATTAATGTCCAAGTATTTGACTAATTTCCAGATATTTTTCTTTTTGTTTCTAATTTAATTCTGCTGTGTTCAGCAAACATACGCTGTATCATTTCAGTCTTTCTAAGATTACTGAGACTTGTTTATGGCCCAGAGAATGGTTCTACTTGTGGAATGTTCTATAGGTCCTTGAAAGGAAAGTTTATTCTGCTGCTGTTGGGTAGAGTATTCTAGGTGTCAATGAGGTCATGTTGGCTGGTTGATAATGTTATTCAAGTCTCCAATATTCTTACTGATTTTTTTGCCTAACTGTTCTATCAATTACTGAGCAAAGAGTGATGAAAATTTTGAATATAACAGGGTTTGTCTATTTCTCTTTATTTTTATCAGATTTTGCATCAAAGGCTTTGAAGCCTCTTTATTTGGTCCATATACATTTAGAATTGCTATATATTCTTGCTAAATTGACCCCTTTGCCATTGTGAACTCTTCCTCTTTCTCATTAGTGATATTTTGTGTTCCAAAATTCTTTTTGTCTGATATTAGTGTAACCACCAGCTTTTTCATGGTTAGCTTTATTTTCTCATTCTTCTACTTTTTACTTTTACTTTTACTTGTATTTAAAGTGGGCATAAAGTTGCTTTATGCTGTTTTATGCATTCTGAAAATCTTTGCCTTTTAATTGCAGAATTTAAACCATATACATTTCATTCAATTATTGATAATGGCTGTGTTTCAATCTACCACCAATTTGTTTTCTCTTTGCCCCATCAGGTTTTTCTACCTTTTTCTCCTATTTTACTATCTTGATATGGATTAATTATGCTTAGTATTCCATTTATCTTTTATATTGACTTATGATCTATATTTCTTTTTTCAGTGATTGCTCTAGTATTTTTATTATCTCTACCTTAATACATTCTATATTCAAATAAAAGGTACTGGATCACATATAGTATAATAACTTATAGCAGTAGACTTCCATTCCTCCCTCCTTTTTTGTGCTTCTGTGTCATATTTTTACTTCTAGGTATGTTATAAACTCTAAAATATATTATTATACTTTTTGATTTGAACAAGCAGTTATAGTTTTAATTTTTTAAGAAAATTTAGAAAAAAATCTTTTTCATTTATCTCCATATTTACCATCTCATACTCTTCATTTTAAGATATAGAGAACATTCACAAGAAACAAAGCCCTTGCTCAAGTAAGACATTTGACTTCCTAATCAGCATTGTTCCTCTAAGTCTCTTAAAGTGCTACTGCTATTAATTTCACCTCTCCCACTTGTTGGACAATAGCAGGTGTAAACTGGAATGAATCAAGACAGTTCCTAATTTTCTTTCCTGTCTCTTGATTAATATATGAAAAGCATACACCATGGTAAATAACAATGGTTACATTCCAACCTTGGAAAGGAAGGGTAGAGGTGATGTGTGTTCTAAGTAAATCTTGGAATTCATATCCTAATCCAGAAAGACCAAACCTCTTCCCTTAAAGACTCAAATCACTGTAGTCTACAAAACAAATCCAGCCACAGCTTCATTGAAGTCACATTTCTTCCAATATTTTCTCCCCCACCTATCCTGTAGTTAAGAGAAGAATCCAAGGCTGAGTCAATATTCTCATACTCTTCCATCCAGATCGGGTCAAAATCTTCTTTATCTACTCCCATAATCCAGCATGAAACCATGCTTTTGTAAAATATTAGCTTATGTGATCTGGCCCGTCTTCCAGCAAGAAGCATTCAGCATCTTATAGCTCTGAAGTATTGAAGAATTTGTTGGTCTGGGGGAATTCTCAAGGACAGGACAGTAGAAAGTTCTTCAAAGGAGATGAGGGGATGGGGAACCCAGTTACACTATCATTGCCTCACCAGTGCTACAAAAACATCAGCATTTGTTAATTACCTTCTGTATTAGTCTGCCAAAGGGGTGCTAATGCAAAGTACCAGAAATATGTTGCCTTTTATAAAGGATATTTGTTTTGGGTAAAGGCTTACAGTTGCAAGGTGCAAAAGAGCTGTTTTCTCTCCAAAGTCAGCTGCCCCGTGTTGAAGCAAGATGGCAGGCGATATCTGCCTGGTCTCTCTGTTCTTCTTCCTCTTACTGCTCCATGGGCCCAGCTTCTTCCAATCTCAGCTGTAGGCTAGCATAGGGCTTGTCCCACAGGGCTTCCTATATCAGTCTCACAAAGGGCTCATTTCTTTCCAGGTTTTCTCAGCTGCTAAGCTACTCAGCTGCTTAGGTGCAAACTGTCACGCAAATGGCTCAGCTCTCTCCAGGTCCCCAGGATCAAAATGGCAGAGCTCTCTCCTCTTCCATGTGTCTTCTTGAGTGAGTGTCCATTTATATCAGCTCACCAAGGGGGTGGGGATGCAATCTGAGTCATGTCTTACTGACCTAGTTGAATCAAAACCCTAATCTTAACAGGTAATTTAATCAAGACACTTTAGCTGAATCTAATGCATTCAAAAGGTATCATACCCGGAGGAATAGATTCGTTAACAAATATAATCTCTCTTTTTGGGATTCATAAATAATCACAAACTTCCACACTCAACCCTCTGAATACACATTATGTTATTTTAAAAACCTTAAATCCTTTCAGTTTAGCAATGCTAAGTACAAAATTACATCACAGTTATAGAAATACACTTTGTCTTGGAGCAAAGTCACCTCTGGATGTAAACCTGTGAAAGTTACAAAACAATTTATCTGCATTAAATGTACAATGTATCAAACATAGAATAAACGTTTTCATTACCATAAGGAGAATTTGGAAGGAAACATGAGTCACTGGTCCTCAACAGTTCTAAAAACCTGCAGGGCATACTCCATTAGATTTCAAAGTCTGAGAGTCATTCTTAAGATGATGGCATCTTCTCCTCCTTGGGGCCTCATGGGGGCCCACCCTTTACACAGGCTTGCCCAATGGCTGTTTTCTTGGCTCCACCTTCATCAAGCATCTGGGTGGTGACCAAGCTCCAGACCTCACCCCCTAAGAACGTTGGGGTGATGACCACACTTTACTCAATCTCTAGGGTAGAGTCTCAACTCTCTTAGTACAGGGAGGTGGTAGCAACATTCTCCCTAATCTCTGGTGTAGAGACCCAATCTTCTCAGAACAGTTAGGTGGTGACCTGGCATTTCCCAGTCTGTGGGGAAAAAGCCCACCCCTCTCAGAGCTCTGGGGTGTTGGCTTCATTCTCCAGAACTCTTTGGGAATGTGCTCCACCCCCTCTGTACCCTGGGACAGCAAAACTCTTCCTGAACAGTGGGCTGGAACATCCAACCTCTTCAAATGCCAGGGCAAACTCACCATCTCCATACACATGGATAGGGTTCCTCTCTTGGCCCAAAGAGATGTCTTAATTCCAAACCTCAGCCTCCATGGTTTTCTTCTTAA
Source organism: Tolypeutes matacus (assembly GCA_026826555.1). Lineage (NCBI taxonomy): Eukaryota > Metazoa > Chordata > Mammalia > Cingulata > Chlamyphoridae > Tolypeutes > Tolypeutes matacus. The sequence goes on along the minus strand of JAKSZT010018658.1, from coordinate 22,152,058 downwards.
AGCTGTATCCCTTCCATCTCTCCCTTCCATGTCCCTTTCAGTCCAGGCTGACAGTGGTTTTGTTCAAACAGATCTCTCAAAAAGCTTGTTGGTTTAGCATGCAGAAAGCAGGAATCCAAGCCATCAGACTGTTAGACCTTCCACAAGTCTTTCCTGGATAACTGCATTTTCAATCCTGTCTTACAAATTCTAAGTTTCATTAATTCCTCAGATGGGGCACTATTGTCTGGGGGCTTGACTTCCAGAAGCATGGGATTTCCAGAATCAGTTTCTGGTTTCTTTGTGCCCAAAAATTCAGTTCTCATCTTATTTATTTCATCTAGCATTTTGCTATAAGCTGCATGAAGAACTCAAGCCACATTCTCCAAGTTTACTTTGGAAAACTTTTCGGCTAAATGTCCAGGCTTGCAATTTTCAAATTCAACCTTCCAAATAACATCAGGAGTCAATCTTGCTAAGTTCTCTACAACTTTAAAACATGGATCACCTTTCCTCCAGTTTCCAATAACAGTTTCATCATTTCCTTCTAAAGCCTTATCAAAAGTCTCTTTAGCATCCATATTCCCACCAACAGTTTCTTCAAAGCAATCTAGGCTTTTTCCATCAAGTATCTCACAATTCCTCAAAAAAATACCCCTTACCCATTTATAAAGCCATTCCAGCATTCAGACTGTAGCCTACTCTTGCTACCAAGAGTATTAGTCAGGGTTTTCTAGGGAAACAGAATCCATGGGAGATATCTTTAAATAGTATGAGATTTTATAAAATTCTCTCACGTGACCATGGGGATGCACAAGTCCAAATCTCGCAGGCAGGCTGCAAACCAGGGGCTCCAATAAAGTTCCTTAATGAATTCCCAGGAGATGTTGGCTATCCAAAGTAGAGATGGAGTTTCTCTCTCAATGTTGAAATCACTTCCCCTTTGAAGGCATTCAACTGATTGGATAAAACATCACTCATTGCTGATGGCATTCTCCTCAGTTGATTGTAGATGTAATTAGCCATCTATGCTATCAACTCACTCATGATTAAAGTCCATGGAATTTCCTTGTATTACAATTAGCCCAGTGCTTCCTTAACCAAACAACTGGGCACAATTACCTGACCGAGTTAACACATTAGCCTAACCATCACACCTTCTATGTCTCAGGAAATTTCTAGGGGCTGGGTGCTTTAAGGTCACAAAAAAAGGACTTTGGACTTGAAGGGATCTCCTAATAAGTCAAGGTGCAGAGCTCAAGAAATGAGAAGGGAAGCTTAGAATTCAGATCTTTCCTATATCTTCTTTAACAGAATTATTTTTACCTGCAACAAGACACATAGTTATTGTTATCCTTGAGTTCAGGACTCAATGCTCAGGTCCACTTTCCCCACTTTCTTTATACCTACTACTCCATTTCCCTGCCCTATCCAAGCCCTAGGGAGAAGGTGGTCATCCCTGCCCATGCCATTATCCTTCAGCTGTGCAGAAGCAAGGAGTACACTAAAGTGATGGGGGCCAATCTTGGGGGAAGTTCAGATATTTCAAGTCTACAAAATATTCTGAGAAGGAGGGGGAAAGCTCAACTCGGGGATGATAGCAGTGAAAGGAAGGATAATAGGTCATACTGTGTACAACTACTCTTTGAAGGAATTCCAAACACAAATATATGTATTTCTCACCTTACTCCTGTTGAACTTTTTTTTTTTTTTTTTTTTTTTTAAAGATTTTATTTATTTATTCATTTATCCCCCCCTTGCTGCTTGTGCTCTCTGGGTCAGCTAACCACACCGTGCGGGCGGGCTTGCCTTCACCAGGAGGCCCTGGGAACCGAACCCGGGGCCTCCCATATGGTAAACGGGAGCCCTACTGATTGAGCCACAGCCGCTTCCCTCCTGTTGAACTTTTGACACTACTCAGTACTTTCTCCTTCCAGAAAATTTTTATTCCTTTGACTTATATATTAACATATTCTCCTAATTCTTCCTCTGCCTCTCTGATTTTTCTCAGTTTTATTTGAGTAGTTCTCTTTTGATATTTTGTTAATCATGGACTGCTTGCATAAATTAGATTTTTAAAAGTAACGCATCAAAAGACCATTTATCTGGGAACGGATGTGACTCGAGTAGTTCAGCACGTACTTCCCACATGGGAGGTTCTGGGTCCCATCCCCAGTGCCTCCTAAAAACAAAGAATCAAACAAAAATTAAACAAACAAAAAAACCAACTCAGGGGAGCTGATGTGGCTCAGTAGCGCACCATGCACTCTAGTTCACAACAGCCTTTGATCTCTCCAGTTATTTCTCATAGATTTTATGTTGATTCCTTATATTGAGATTTTCATTGCTTTTTTTATAAATTTCCAATAGAGAATTGTGTGAGGAAGAAATGAGGAATTCTTGCAAGTTTGCCATCTAGTCATGAATTAGAAACACCCTCTTAATCATCTGTGCACCTGTAAAGTTGAACACTTTTCCTGGAATATAGAAGTTCCTTGAAAAAATTGTTGAATTATTGAGCACTTTTTTTTTCAAGTGCTGGCTGCAATTTTTTTTTACTGTATTTTGTACATTTAATAATTGAAAATATAAACAATTAAAAACTAAAAAGTAAACAAAGATGAATAAATATAGACATTTCTCAATAAAATGTAATGGATAGGCCCAGTACAGAACAGCTCAGGCTCGGGAGCATAGCGCTTTGGTCACCAACAGGAAGCGGGTGAGTTCACCAGTATGAAAGTGATTACCTTCCCAGTTTAAACTGAGATGGACGTTTCTGGACCTGATAATGAAGCCACGGAGGCAGAAGGAGGATGTATATGGGGTGCTTTGATAAAGCCTGGGTCACCCCATATGAAACAGTCTCCCTGTCATGGGAGTCACCACTTCCTTTGACAAGTACAGCCTTGTCTGCATAACACATTCTGGGACTGAGAAGAATATACTAGGCACCTGCCATTTTGCAAGGGAAGCCATAAATGACCAAGTCTCAGGGGTTAGTGTCGTTCAAGGATGTGGCTGTGGATTTCACCCAGGAGGAGTGGCAACAACTGAATCATGCTCAGAGGACCTTGTATAGGGATGTGATGTTGGAGAACTACAGCCATCTGGTGTCAATGGGGTATCCAGTTTCCAAACCAGATGTCATCTCCAAGTTGGAACAAGGAGAAGATCCCTGGATCATAAAGAAAGACATATCAAATTGGATCTACCCAGGTGGTGCCAAAAAATTTTCCAGCAGATCCTGGTTCTGGATTTTGTTGTGGAGAAGATCAACAGGAACCATAATCAAATGCCTAATAATTGCTCTGGGATTCCTTATCCAAGGTGTTCCTTGGAGAGCTCCCTGCTATGGCTGTCAGAAGAGGGTCACACCATACATAATTACAGCTGCCACAGACAGGCCAAGTCAGTGGTTGTCATTGGAGGGGCCTCATGGTCAAAAGCCTACAAAACATGACCATGATCATATTGTAGAGCTATTTATACTATAAGTAGTATAATATTACTTGAAGCCAGATTGGAATAGTTAAAGATTTATAGTACAAACATTAAACAAACCACTAAAATAACAACAAAAGAGTTATAGCTAATAATCCAGAAAAGGAGATAAAATGGAACCATAAAAAGATTCAATTAATCTAACAGAAGACAGAAAAAGAGGAAACAGAGAACAAAGAGAAGATGGGACAAATAGAAAGCAATATCAAGATGATATACTTAATCTTATCATGTAAATAATCACATTAAATATAACTGTCTAAAGGCACCAATTAAAAGGAAGAGATTGTCATATTAGTTAAAAAACACAAACTAGGGAAGCGGCTGTGGCTCAATCAGTGGGGCTCCCGTTTACCATATGGGAGGCCCCGGGTTCGGTTCCCAGGGCCTCCTGGGTGAGGGCAGGCCCGCCCGCACGGCGTGGTTGGCTGACCCAGCGAGCATGAGCAGCAAGGGGGGGATAAATGAATAAATAAATAAAATCTTTAAAAAAAAAAAAAAAAAAAAAAAAACCACAAACCAATTATATGCTGCCTACAAGAAATTTACTTTAAATATAAAGATGTATATATATATATATATATGTTAAAAATAGGGGGATGGAAAAAATATAATGTGCTCAGACTTGAAAGCTGGAGGGACTATATTTAGTATCAAAACAAGATAGATTTTAGAACAAAGAAAATTACCAGGGATAAAGAAGGTCATTTCATAATGATGAAGAGGTCAATCTATCAAGAGGACACAACAATTCTAAATGTTTGTGTACCTCCTCATAAAAGCCTCAAAATACTTGAAGCAAAAACCAATAGTACTACGAGGAGAAATAGACAAATCCATACTTTCGTAGTTTAAAATTTCAATTTACTATCTAATAATTGATAGAACAAGTAGATAGACAATCAGCAATGATATCACTTGAACATCATCAGCCAATTTGACCTAATTGACATGTAGAACAATCCACACAGAAATGGCAAAATACACATTCTTTTTAAGTGCATGCAAAACATTTACCAAGATAGACCATGTTCTGTTCTATAAAACAAGGCTCAATACATTTCAAAGGGTTCAAGTAATTCAAAGTGTATTCTCTGACCACATAAAATTAAATTAGAAATCAATAACAAAAGTAATTGAAAAATCCCCAAATATTTGGAAACTAAATAACATGCTTCTAAATAACTTATGAATCAAATAAAAAAAGGAAATTGAAAAATGTTTTGAACTGAATGAAAAAAACCAACATATCTAAATTTGTAGGATGCCTCTAAAGAAATACTTAAGGGAAAATTTAAAGTACTAAATGCCTAGATTGGAAAAGAAGACAGAGCTCAAATCAGTGACAGTTGCTACCTTAAAAAACTAACAAGTAGAAGAAAAAAATTAAACCCAGTGTTACTGAAGAAATGAAATAAAGTTCAGAGCAGAATTTAATGAAATAGAAAAAGATCACCAATAGAGAAATAAATGAAACTAAAAGCTGGTTTTTTGAGAAGATCAATTTAAGTCAGGCTGATTAGATAAAAAGAGAAAAGATACAAATTATCAAAATCAGAAATGAAAGAGATGACATCACCACAAGTTTTACAGATGTCCAACGGATAATAAGGGACTATTATGACCATCTTAATGTCAATAAATTTAACTTAAATGAAATGGACAAATTCTTTTAAAAATACAAACTACCAAAGCTCACTCAAGAAGAAATAGGTAATATAAATAGCCGTATGTTGGTTAAAAATGAAAGAAATTGGATTTAGACTTAAAAACCTTATCACACACACAAGCAAAATGCCATGCTCAGACAACTTCATTGGTGATCTGTGTCAAACATTTAAGGAAAAAATACCAATTCTACATAAATTATTCCAGAAAATTGAAGAGGAGGAAGTAGTTCACAACTCGTTCAATGAGGCCAGATTTACTTGGATATAAAACCAAACTAATATATTAACATTACAAGAAAACAAGACCATAGACCAATATCCCTTATAAATATAGATGCAAAAAATTTTAAATGAAAATTCAGCAAATTGAATCCAATATTATATATTAAGGATAATATATCAAGATCAAGTGGAGTTTATCCCAGAAATGCAAGGTTGGATTAAAACTTGAATATTAATCAATGTAAGTCACACATTAACTAACAAAGAAAAACTTTATGATCATCAATTGATGCAGAAAACGTATTTGACAAAATTCAACATCTATAGAAAGGAATTTCTTCAACAAGATAGAGTTATTGTAATGCTTCATGGTGAAAGACAGAACGTTTTCCCCCAGGATAAATAATGAGGCAAGGATCTCTCCTGCCATCACTTCTATTCAGCAGTGGACTGGAGATTCTAGTCAGTACAACAAGCAAGAAAAAGAAAGAAAAAAAGAAAAACACACACACACACACACACACACACAAGGAAGAAGTAAAGCTCTTTATTTACAAATCATGTGCTCATCTATGTAGAAAATCCTAAGTAATCTACAAAAACGTTATTAGGACTAATAAGTGAGTTCAGCAAGGTCATAGTATACAAGAGCTATATACAAAAATCAGTTGTATATCTATATTCTACAAAGAACAATTGGAAGTTGAAATTAAAAACAGTACAACTGGGGAGCAGATATAGCTCACTGGTTGATCACCTGCTTCCCACGTCAAAAGTCCTGGGTTCAATCCCCGGTACCTCCTAAAATAAAATAAATAAAAACAACAACAACAACAAATGAAAAAAGAAAAACAATACAACTAGCAATGGTAGTAGTATGAAATATTTATGGGTATATATAATCAAATCTATGCAATACCTATACTATGAGCACTGTAGGACATTGCTGAGAGATTTAAAAAGACTAAAATAGATGGAGAGATATACCTGGTACCTGAGTTGAAAGACTCAATAATAAGACATCATTTCTCCCTAACTTGTTGTGTAGATGCAGCACAATCTCAGCAGGCATTTTTTTTCTAGAATTTGACAAACTGTTTCTAAAATTCATATGGAAATGCAAAAGGATCTGGTATAGCCAAAACAGCTTTGTAAAAGAAAATAAAGTTGGAGGGATAATACTATCTAATGTCAAGGCATTATCAAGTTAGAGTAAACAAAACTATGGTATTGATGTCATGATTGGCAAATAGAACAATGGAATGAAACATAGAGTCCAGATGTGGATGAAACAAATATGGACAAAGATGCAAAGAATTTTTGACAAAGGTGCAAAGGAAATTTAGTGGGAAACTATGATCTTTTCCAAAAAAATGCTGTTGGAACTATTGGATATCCATTTACAAACAAACAAACTTTGGTCTGTACCTCATGCCATATACAAAAATTTAAAGTCAAAATGGTTTGTGGTCTTAAATGTAATGTCTAAAATATAAAACTTCTAGAAAAAAAAATGTAATGGATACATATTTTTAAAAATTTTGAATCATACAATATGTTACACAATATATTTGGTTCATAGTAACACATTCATACAGTATTTGTCATTTTGTGACTGGCTTATTTCACTCAACATAATGTCCTCCAGGTTCATCCATGTTGCCATATGCTTTACGACTTCATTTCTTCTTACAGCTACATAATATTCCATCATGTGAATAGACCACAGTTTGTTTATCCATTCGTCTGTTGATGGACACGTGGGTTGTTTCCAACTTTTGGCAATAGTGAATAATGTTGCTATGAACATTGGTGTGCTGATGTCTGTTCGTGTCACTGCTCTCAGTTCTTCTGGGTATATACCCAGTAGTGGTATTGCAGGTTCACATGGCAAGTCTATATTCAACTTCTTTAGGAAGTGCCAAACAGTCCTTCATAGTGGTTGTACCATTCTGCATTCCCACCAACAGTGAAGAAGTGTTCCTATCTCTCCACATCCTCTCCAACACTTGTAGTTCTCTGTCTTTTTAAAAGTGGCCATTCTGATAGGTGTGAAATGATATCTCATTGTAGTTTTGATTTGCATTTCCCTAATTATAAGTGATGTTGAGCATTTCTTCATCTGTTTTTTTGCCATTTGTATTTCTTCTTTGGAGAAATGTCTATTCAAGTCTTTCGCCCATTTTTTAATTGGTTTGTTTGTCTTTTTATTGTTGAGTTGTAACATCTCTTTATATATCCTGGATATTAAACCCTTATCAGATATGTGATTTCCAAATATTTTTTCCCATTGACTTGGCTGCCTTTTCACCCTTCTGACAAATTCCTGTGAGGTGCAAAAGTGTTTAATTTTGAGGAGGTCCCATTTATCCATTTTTTCTTTTGTTGCACGTGCTTTGTGTATAAAGTCCAAGAAACCACCACCTACTACAAGGACTTGAAGATATTTCCCTACATTTTCTTCTAGTAGTTTATGGTTCCAGCTTTTATATTTAGATCTTTGATCCATTTTGAGTTGATTCTTGTATAGGGGGTGTATTAGTCAGCCAAAGGGGTGCTAATGTGAAATACCAAAAATGGGTTGGTCTTTATAAAGGGTATTTATTTGGGGTAGAAGTCCACAGATACCAGGCCATAAAGCGTTAAGTTTCTTCTCTCACTAATGTTCATTGCCACGTGTTGGAGCAAGACAGCTGCCTGTGTTTGCCAGGGTTCAGGCTTCTGGGTTCCTCTCTTCCTAGGACTGCGTTTCTCTCTGGGCTTAGCTCCTGTTTCCTCCACAAGGTCAGCTGTAGACGATCAGGCGAATGGCTTGCTTCTCTTCTCCTGGGGCCTTCTTTCCAACATCAAAACAGCTTCTCAAAAGACTGATTCAACTGTCCTTTGCTTAGTCCTTTTATATTCAATTCCCCGCCCACCAAGGGGTGGGGCTCAACTCCCTAATCCTAATCTAATCATGCCCAGATTAACAGATAAATTTACAAGCATGATTCAATTATATTTTTGGAATTCAAACTGCCACAGGGGGTGAGATAGAGGTCCTCTTTCATTCTTTTGGTTATAGATATCCAGTTCTCCCAATGGATTTACATGTTAATTGATGACACTGGTAGTAACATAAATGGTGATTAATGGGAAAAATAATAAGACAGGAATTTCAGCAATGACAGAGTGAATATAAAGGAGAAGACAGATTTGAGAGACACATCAAAGCTGGAATCTCCAGGTTTATTCATCTACTGGATACTCATTCCCATCCTGAGTATAGAAGGAATGATTTTGCAGGAGTGGATGTGGCTTAAGTGGTTGAGCACCCGCCACCCTCATGGGAGGTACCAGGTCCAATTCCTGGTGCCTCCTGAGAAAACAAAAACAACTAACAAGGAAAACAAATGAAAAACCAATTCAGGGTAGCCCTGTGGTTCAGTGGTTGAACACTGGATTCCCACTTACGAAGTCCCAGCACTGGGTATTTCAAAAAAGGAAAAAAGAATGAATAATTTTGCCATTAACAGAAGAGCAGAGGTGAGTTTGGGGAAAAAATAAAGAGTTTAGCATTTGACATATTGGGTTGGAACTGTCTGTAAGGTACCTAAGTGTAAAGTTAAGTAAATAATTGGAAATAAATGTCTGAAGCTATGTAGTAGGCCTAGGATGGAGATAAATAACTTTGGCAGTAATCCACATGAAGGTATGTCATTGTTGAAGGTACGGCAAATAATGAAATTGACCAAGGAAAATGTTCAAAATGAGAAAAACATAATGAGAAAAGTCCTAGATAATGCCAGGCTTAAGGAGGAATTATAGAAAGCAGAGCATAGACTGGGGTAAGGCAAATAAGGTATCATCTTGGATGCAAAATTTAAAGGGACACCATTGGCATTGATGCATGAATATTACAGTATTGCTGTTAACTATAGTCCATAGATTACATTAATTGTATTATCTTAATGCTTCTCCACATTCCCCCAACCCTGCAGTAATGACGTACATCTGTCCTAGTTCACTGAAGGACATTCTTGCATTTATACTATTAACCACAATTCTCATCCACCTCTGGGTTCACTGTGTTATTCATTCCCAACAGTGGGTTGTGGAAAAAATATGCTAAATGTATGCTATGGACCATAGTTAGTGGTAATAGACTGATGATATTATCTCATAATCTGTAACAAATGTTCCACAATGGTGTGGTGTGTTGGTGAATGGGTGTTGTATGGGAATTCCACACATGTGCATGATTGTAACTTCACAACTTCTGTAATAAAAATATATTAATATTGGGAGAGGTAGAGTTGGAACCAGATTAGGCTTGAGCCTAGCTACAGCAGTGGTATAATTTATTAGTTTCTAAGTTTTGCTCTTGCCTCTCTCACACCTTGCCTTGGGAGAATCATTTTTTGCCTCAGTGCAGACCAAGCCTCATATTCTTGGCTGGATAATATCAGGATAGCAATAAATCCCTGAGGGGGTGAGAAACTAATGAGATAAGTTACAGGTTACTCATATCAGGGTGGCTCCCTGAAGCCTGAGACTCCTCCTCTCTGGGATTGATTATTGCCAGTCTCCCTAAATTCACTAGGAAAGGGCATATGAAAGGTTGCAGCCTCTACTTCCAAATATGTTGCTAGACAGAGTAGCTATTACCATGAGCTTAGAGTGCACAAAAACTAAACATATGAGTAGAACACCCATTACAAACGAAAGAAAAGAAATTGAAAAATCTATACTACATAGACAAGAATTAATGGAACAAACATCAAGATTTTAAAATAAACATGCTGCAAAAAAGGAAGATGTTATTAATATGAATCAGGAAACTGAAGTTAAAAAAGTGACCAAGCTTGAAATATTAGACATAAGAAACACAGTTTCTTAAATTTAAAAATAGGGTAGAGGGAATTGTGGGAAGATGGAGATGGATTAGGCGGTCAGTGCTCAACTCTCTCACAAAAACAATGGAGAAAGAGCAAAAAGCTGTCCGAGGGACCTGCTTTGGGGGTCAGCAGCCCACAACAGTGCTTCACAAATCCCAGAAGGGTGAGGGACAGAGAGAAGAAGAAACCAGAACAAGAAATCTGAGTTATCAAATCTCCAAGATGGCTGGGAAGGGCTCCCCTCCCCCACCCCAAGATACTAAGCTGTGGTTAAACACCTGGCTCACTTCAGCTGACTGAGAGTAGAAAAGACATCTTCCTCCCTGTCTGTTACAAGGGAAAAGGGAGGGGGAGTCAGGGGGCTTTTCTTCAATGAATTCCACCAGCAGAACCCACTTTGAATTTCAGCCCTGGCCAGGACAAAACACACGAAAAGGGAGAGAGATAAACCTCAATGGAAAGGTGCACCAGCGAGTGCCATCTGCTGACCAGTCTGGAAATCGCATGGACAAAAACTGATTTTGGGTCTCTCTGTATTATAACCCCTGGGAGAAAATCTATGCCCCATTAGTAAGTCCCTGGCATGATTTTGATATATTAAGCTGGGCAGTTTTAAAGATTTTGAATAAGTTGAATAAAATATCGAAGAAGAGATGTGGGGGCAATAATAAGTGAGAGAGAGAAATTGGCCATCAGAGAAAATTCACCAACATATTCAGATGCCTAGACATCATCAAAAAATTGCAAGCCATATTAGGAAACAGGAAGAGACGGCCCAGCCAAAGAAACAAACCAAATATCCTGAAGAGATACTAATCAATGATAATCACACAACTCATCTAAATCAATTTAAAGAATTGAAAGAAAATATGAATAAAGATAAAAAAAGATATTAAGAAGACTCTGCATGAACATAAAGAACAATTTGAAAGCCTACAAAAAAAAGTAACAGACCTTATGGAAATGAAAGACATGATGGATGAGATTAAAAAATACATTAGAGGCACATAAGAGCAGATGTGAAATGCTCAAAGACAAATTAGTGATTTCAGAGATAGAACATCTGAACTGGAAAAGACAGGAGAACAGAAAGAGAAAAGAATGGGACAGGGTCTCAGGGAATTAAATGACAATGCAAAACACACAAACATACACATTACTTGACCTGGCACTCGGGTCAGTCGAACCGAAACCTGAGAGAGGGAGCGGGAATGAAAAGGACAAGAAACACGAAGAATGGAGACAAGACAGGATTCTGATCAAGTCTCGTTTATTGGGGTGGAGTCGTGGGTATATATGGTGTTTGAGGAAGCCTCCTGATTGGGCACTCCTGCTACATGGAGTCCCCTGATTGGTTGGGCGCTCCTACTATTGTGGAGTCCCCTGATTGGTTGGGCACTCCTACTATATGGAGTCCCCTGATTGGGCAGTGCTCCTACTATGTGGAGTCCCCTGATTGGTCACTCCCACCTCTGGCGGGAAACCACCGCCCTGTACTGGCTGCTTAAAGAAGTACAGATTGAGAAATAGGAACTTAGCTGGATAGTTGTACAAAATGGTGTTAGCACACAAGATGGCCATAATAATACCGGTGCCAGGGACAGCTTCCCACAATTACTGGTGTCCCAGAAGGAGAAAAGAATGGAAAAGGGACAAAAAGAATATTTGAAGAAATAATGACTGAAAATTTCCCAACTCTTATGAAAGACATAAATATCAATATCCAAGAAGGACAATGCACCCCAAACAGAAGAAATCCAAATAGACTTCCTCGGAGGCAGCTACTATTCAGAATGACAAGTATCAGAGATAAAGAGGGGATTCTGAAAACAGCAAGAGAAAAACAAAGCACCACATACAAGGGAACTTTGATAAGATTAAGTGCTGACCTCTCATCAGAAACCATGGAAGAGAGAAGAAAGAGGTATGATGTATTTAAGGTACTGAAAGAGAAAAGCTGCCAGCCAAGAAATCTGTATCTAGCAAGGATGTACTTCAAAAATGAGGGTGAGTTCAAAGTCTTCAGAGACAAATAAAAACTGAGAATGTTACCCAAAGACCAGAATTACAAGAGATATTAAAAGAGTGCTGCAGCCTGAAGGGAAAAAACAAGGATGAGAAACTTGGAAAAAAGTGTAGAAATGAAGATTATTAGGAAGAGTAAACTGAAGGGTAAAAAGGCAGACAACAGATATGACAACAGAGAGACAAACAAGAAAATGGATGAAGTAAGTACTGCCTTTACAGTAATAACATTGAATGTTTAAAGTCTTGAACTCCAAAATCAAAAGACATAGACTGATAAAATGGATTTAAAAAATAAGCCGTCTATATATACTGTCTGCAAGAGACTCACCTCAGATGTAAGGACATAACCAGGTTAAAAGTGAAGGATGGAAAAAGATATTCCATGCAAAATAGTAACCAAAAAAAAGCTAGAGTAGCAATTCTATTATCAGATAAAATAGATTTTAAATGCAAAACTGTTATAAGGGATGAAGAAGGTCACTATACATTAATAAAGGGGCAATTCACCAAGAAGAAATAACTGTACCAAATATTTATGCACCTAACCTGATTGCCCCAAGAAACATGAGGCACACACTGGCAAATCTGAAGGGAGAAATAGATGTCTCTACAATAATAGTTGGAGACTTTAATACACCATTTTCAGTATCAGATAGAACATCTGAACAGAAGATAAATATAGAAACAGAGAGTTTGAATAATATGATAAATGAGCTAGACCTAACAGACATCTATAGAGCATTGAACCCCAAAACAGCAGGACATACATTCTTTTCAAGTGCTCATGGACCCTTCTCCAAGATAGACCATATGTTGGGTATAAGACAAGTCTCAATAGATTTAAAATTAATGAAATTATACAAAACACTTTCTCTAATCATAACAGAATGAACCTGGAAAACAATAATGGACAGAAAATGGAAAATTCACAAATATATGGAGATTAAGCAACATACTCTTAAATAATCAGTGGGTCAAAGAAGAAATTGCAAAAGAATTCAGCAAATATCTTGAGACAAATGAAAATGAGAACAGAACATATCAAAACCTATGGGGACTTCTGGGAAAATGGCACCAAAATAGGTAGGCAGAGTCTGACCCTCTCATCAAAAAAAAAAAAAAAAAATGGAGAGAAGGCAGGGACCTCTCAAAAGGAGCTGTTTTGGATATAAAGAGAAAGGGAAGATACTCTGAGTCATCTAGGAGGGTACTAGAAAGATAAAGAAGCCAAAGGAAAACTGAGTTGCTCGCACCTGTGGCTGGAAATGGCACATATACCCCACCCTCAGGGCAAGCAGCCTTGATGGAGCCACTGGCTTGCTACTGCCAACAGACTGGGAGGGGACATTCCCTGGGAAGAAAAAGGATTTGACAGAGGGTGGACAGTGGTTTCTTTGTGGTGAGTTTGGCCAGCTGAGCCCCCTTTGAATCTCTGAAGGGACCCCAACCTTATGGGGAGAGGGTAGGGGTATCTGCTCAGGCAGGCTGACATGCCCAGCTGCCTGGGGAAAGAGAGGAACTAGAGAGGATGTGGGACAGGTGCCTAATCAACAGGATTCTAGCAAACTGTAGTCTAAAATGCATGGGGTAAAAATAATAATAATAAAATAAAATAAAATGCATGGGGTAAAGGACGCAGATAGATTTCTGAAGGCTAATTAACCTAAGGAGACAGTTTAGCTCAGGAGGAATTCCTGCCTTGCATATACAAGGCCTGTGGTTCGATTCCCTGGTCTCCTCAAAGAAGTGGAGAAATGATTCACCGAGAAATCAGGCTACCAACTGATACTTTATGACAGGGAACATATAGACATTTTCTTTTAGGTTTTCACGGATTGGTTATTTTTTTTTAAGGTTCCTTTTTTTCCCCTTATTTTACTTGCTAAAACCCAGTACAGTATCTACAGAGGGCAGACTGCAGGGTGATTGAATGATGAACACTGGCAGCCTGAGAAGCTCGTTAGTGGCCTCAGAGGGAAGGATGTTTTTCCTTGGTTGTTTTTTGTTTGTTTTTAGGTACTGCTGTTGTGTTTCTTGTTTATTGGGTTTCCCCTTTCTTTGATTCCTCATATTTTTTTCTTTCACCGATTTTTTCTACCTACATTATTTCTTTTCTTTCCTTCACTTTTCTATCTTCTGTTTTCTGTTGCTTTTCTTTCATTTCATCTCTTTTTGTTTGGTCTTCAATTTTTTTGTTTTTATCTCTCTCTCTTTTTTCCCAATTTCATTCTTTTTTTACATTTTTTTGTTTTTCTTTTCTGTTTCCTTTACCTTTCTTCTCATAAGTCCAGTGTTTTACTCATTCTATATATTTGTCTCAAATTTGTTTTTATTTCATTTTTTCAATTCCACATTTTTATTCTTATTCCTCTATACTTCTTATAACTTTTTACATGCATTAATTATTTATTTTCTGAGATCTTGTACTGTTCCTCTTCTACCTTTTTTTATTATTATTACTATTATTCTTTTTCTCTTCTTCTCTCTATACTTTTCTCTGGTCCTAATTCTTTTTTTTTTCAAGGGAACATAGACAACAGCAAGAAAACAGAATAAGAGGAATAAAGTGTCAAAGTGAAACCTTACCACACACATGAAAACAGAAACAAAATAAAACCCTAGAGTTCAAGCAGAAACTAACCAGTTGAATAAACCTATCAAGAAATGGGGATCCCTAGACATGAACAATAAATTACAAGCCATACTAAGAAACAGGAAGACATGGCCCAGTCTAATGAACAAACTAAAAACACAGGAAGAGATGCAGAACATGGAACAACTAATCACAGCTGTCCAAACAAATATCATGAACCAACTTGATAAACTGAAGGATGCAGTTAAGGATATTAAGAAGACACAAAAAAAATTTTTTTAAAGAAAAAAAAAAAAAAGACACTGAGAGAACATACCAAAGAAATTGTAAACAAACATAAAGAGATAACAGACATAATGGTGATGAATGGCTCAATGCAAGAAATAAAAAAATACATGGGAAGCACATAACAGCAGATTTGAATAGGCAGAGGAAAGAATTAATGATGTGGAAGACAGTACATCTGAAATCAGACAGACTGTAAAACAGATAGATTAAAAAGATAGAAAAACTCCAGCAGGTTTTTAGGGAGTTGAATGACAACACAAAATGCAAAAACATACACATTATAGGCATCCCAGAGGGACAAGAGAAGGGAAAGGGGACAGAAGGAGTGTTGGAGGAAATAATGGCTGAAAACTTTCCAACTTTATTGAGGGAGATGGATGTACATGTCCAGGAAGTACAGTGCACCCCAAAGAATATAAAACCCAAAAGGCCTACTCCAAGACAAATACATGTCAAACTGTCTGATATTCAAGACAAAAAAAAAAAAAATACTGAAAGCAGCAAGATAAAAAAAGAGAACCATCACATACAAGGGAAACTCAATAAGATTAAGTGCTGATTTCTCAGCTGAAAACATGGAGGCAAGAAGACAGTGGTATGATATAGTTAAGGTACTAAAAGAAAAATCTTCCAGCCACGAATTCTCCATCCAGCAGAGCTGGCATTCAAAAATTATGGAGAGTTCAAAATATTCACAGATAAACAGAAATTAAGAGATTATGCCAATAAGAAACCTGCCCTTCAAGAAATATTAAAGGGAGTTCTGCGGGTTGAAAGGAAAAAACAGGAGAGAGAGAGAGTTGGAGGAGAGTGTAAGAGCAACTAAAATGACAAAAAGAGAAATAAAAATAACATATGACATACATAAACTCAAAGAAAATATGGCCAATGTAAGTAATTCCTTGAGAGTAAAAACACTGAATGTTAATGGATTAAGCTCACCAGTCAAGAGACACAGATTGGCAGAATGGATAAGGAAATATGACTAATCTATTTGTTGTCTACAAGAAACCCACCTCAGTCCCAGGGATTCAAGGAAACTGAAAGTGAATGGCTGGAAAACAATCTTACAAGCAAACAATAACCAAAAAAGGGCAGAAGCAGCTATACTAATATCAGACAAAATAGACTTTAAAAGCAAAACTATTGTAAGAGACAAAGACGGACACTATATATTAGTAAAAGGGGTAACCTTCCAATAAGAAGGAACAATCATAAACATTTATGCACCTAACAGGGGTGCCTCAAAATACATGAGGCAAACACTGGAAAAACTAAGTGGAGAAATAGATGCCTCTACAATTATAGTGGGGAATTTTAATACTCCATTATCACCATTAGACAGAACATCTCGACAGAGAATCAATAAAGAAACAAAGAATTTGAATAATACATTAGAGGATCTGGATCTTATAGACATAGACAGAACACTACTCTGAAATACAGCGAGGTATACATTCTTCCAAAGTGCACATGGATCATTCTCCAAGACAGACTACATGCTAGGCCACAGAAAAATTCTCAATTAATTCAGAAAGATTGCCATTATACAAAGTAATTTCTCTGATCACAATGGAATGAAGCTGGAAATCAGTAAGGGCCAGAGAACCAGGCACAAAGATATGGAAGTTAAACATCAGACTCTTAGACAAACAATGGGTCAAGAAGGAAATCTCAAAAGAAATCAGTAACTACCTTGATGAAGGAAAATGACAACACATCAAAACCTAAGGGATACAGCAAAAGCTGTACTGAGAGGGAAATTCATAGCCATAAATGCACATATCAAAAATGAAGAAAGAGCTAAAATTGAAGACCTGTGGTCGCTGTGGGCCTCAAGGAGAGGGGTAAGGAAGAATAGAATAGATGGAACAGGGTGTATATAGGGGGCAATGGAAGTGTTCTACATGATCTTGCAATGATGGACACAGTCCATGTTAAATATCATCAAAATTTATAAAAGTGTATGGTCTAAAATGTAAGACATAATGTAAACCAATTGACCATGGTTAGTAGCTACATTTCACTATTTGTATATCAATTGTAACAAAGGTACCAACCACATACAAAAAGATATTAATATGGGAAGAAAGAAAAGGGGGAGGATGTTGGGTATATGCGAGTCCCCTGTATTCTGTATGTGATTTTACTGGTACCTAACTTCTTTATAATCAAAATGAAAAAAGTAAGACACTGGGGAATAAATGGAAGAAAATGTCACTTTAAATACAGAACAATGGATATTACAGTGATGAAAGGCAAAAATGTCAAAAAAAAATTTATATTTTTCATTATTTTTTAATATCCCAATTTTTAAATTTTATTTTATTTTTAGTTTTTTTTTAATTTTTTGTATTTTATTTCTTATATTTAAACCTATCATTATTATTTTATTTTCCTATTAATTGTATTTGGCTATTTTATTGGCTTCATTTTTGAAGAAGCTTTGGATCACAGAAGGGTTACAACTGGGGCAGGGGTGGATCATAGGTGTGGGATGTCAGTGATGAGGTGTGCAGGGGAGGAAGTTCATCGAGGCATATATATAAGGCATAAAATGTGTTCAAATGTTCATGGAGCATTGTCACAGTGGGTGGAGATTCACACAATAACCAAAAGAATATTGAATTCCCATGTTGGAGAGCTCTGCCATGTTTACTAATGGAGCAGCAACAGTCCCTCAAGTGCAGGGGCAATGACTGGCAAAGGAGGATGGTACATTGATGGGCCCTTGATATTGATGACTATGCTTATGAGCCTTTGTTCTTGAAATTGAAGCTTAGTCTGTTGTCGTGGAGTGCCTAAGAGTTGCCTCCTGAGAGCCTCCTTGTTGCTCAAATGTGGCATCTCTCTAAGCCAAACTCAGCATGTAAATGCATGACCTTCCCCCCAGCGTGGGACATGTGTCCCAGGGATGAGCCTCCCTGGCACCAAGGGATTACTACCAAGCACCAACTAGCAATGCAACTGGAAAAAGACCTTGAATAAAAGGGGGGGAAAGTAAAGACAAATGACTTTATATAGCTAAGAGACTTCAAAGTGAGTCAGGAGGTCATCCGAGAGGTAACACACACATCTCAGCAGGATCTCATAAACTGCCAAACTGGATACTACCCCAAATAGTGGGGCTCCTGAGGGTTCTAGAGACACTGAGGTTTTATGGTCAGGGCAGATAGCTCCAGAGTTTGGTGCCTTGCCAGTGGGCCTTACTTTGGACTGTGTGCTCCTGAGAGTGACAGAGTTGGGCTCAATTATGGCTTCCTTACACATGGCTCATCTGTCCCTTCTTTTTAAACCTATACTGGGTGCTCAAGTTTGTAGGTATACATCCAAGAGACTGGAATCTTTAGTCTGTCCATGTGCCACCTGAGCCCTGAGCTTCAGCAGAGTTGCAACATCTACTCTCTAGTTCACTGGACTCACCCAGGACAACTAACAAGGAAGTGAGGATTGACAACCACCATATCAAGAAAACGAGATAGCTTACAATTGCAAGCAAGAGGGTCCCATCCATCAACTGTATGGGATCAAAGCTCCCTCTCAATTAGAGGTAGAGTTGACATCACCATCCCAGAATCCAGGATTGGGGAATGAACTAGGGACTAGAGTTGACTTACTGGTATTCTACTACAGACTTATTGTGAGTCTAGGTATGGAAGAAAAAATTTCAACATTGATGTGGAGGCAGTGGCAGCTGGAGACTCTGAGGGCAGGGAGAGGGAAAAACAGGTGTAATACAAGGGCAATTTCAGGACTTGGGAATCATCCTGAATGACATTGCAATGACAGATATAGGCCATTTTATATCTTCCTATAACTTGCGGGATTGTGTGGGACAGAGTGTAAACTACAATGTGAACTATGGTCCATGCTCAGTGTCAATGCCCCAAGATGCATTTATCAATTGCAATGAATGTGCAACACTAATGAAGGATGTGGTATATGTGGGAGGGTGTGGGAGGTGTGTGGATTGGGGCATATGGGAATCCCTATATTCTTTGTGTAACATTTATGTAATCTAAGTATCTTTTAAAAATACACATATTAAGAAAAACACACGGGAAAGACATAAGAGCAGATTTGAATAGGCAGAGGAAAGAATTAGTGATGTGGAAGAGAGTACATCTGAAATCAGACCAATAGAACAGATAGATAAAAAGATAGAAAAAAATCCAGCAGGGACTTAGGGAGTTGAATGACAAGACGAAACCCACAAACATATGCATTATAGGCATCCCAGAAGGAGAAGAGAAGGAAAAGGGGGGAAGAAGGAGTGTTGGAGGAAATAATGGATGAAATTTTCCCAACTCTTTTGAGGGAGGTGGATATATATGTCCAGGAAGCACAGTGCACCCCAAACAGTCTAAATCCTATCAGGCCTACCCCAGCACATCCTTGTCAAATTGTCCAATGCTCAAGACAAAGAGAGAATACAGAAAGCAGCAAAAGAAAAGAGAACCATTAGATTCAAGGGAAGCTCCATACGATTAAGTGCTGATTTCTCGTCTGAAATCATGGCGACAAGAAGGCATGTTATGACATAGTTAAGGTGCTAAAAGGAAAAAACTTCCAGCCAAGAATTCTGTACCCAGCAAAGTTGGCATTCAAAAGTGAGGGGAGTTCAAAATATTCACAGATAAACAGATTAAGAGAGTTTGTCAATAGGAAACCTGACCTTCAAGAAATACTAAAGGGAGTTCTTGGGTTAAAAAGGAAAAAAACAAGATAGACAGATTGGAGGAGAGTGTAAGAATGAAAAGATAAAAGGAGGACTTCCGGAAAGATGGCGGACTAGTAAGACACGGGAATCTATTCTCCAGAAAAATAGCTAGAGGACAAGCTGGAACAGCCCCGAAAAAGATCTTCTAGGGTTTAGGAGAGCAGGTGAAGGCTGCACACCACCCAGACGAGAGAGGGACAGAAGAGGGAAATTGCGACTGCAGAACTGGACAGATTATTGAGGATTCAGAAGGGAGTGGAAATATTTCCTAGCTGGTAAAAGGGGGGCGCTACGAGAGAAGTCTGGAGAACTGTTTCAAAAAATTTGAATCACAGGGCTCCTAGCCCCCAGACAGGAAGCTCTATCACATTGATCTGGTCTGTGTCACAACAAATACGCTCTGACCAGGCATTGAATTGAGAGTTGCCAACAAGCGCCATCTCCTGGCAAACAAAAGAAGTGCACATAAGAAAATTAATAAGTAAGAGAGGCTTTTCCTGGCATCTATAGCCTCCCTGACCAAAGCCCTAGGAAATGACTCTACAACCAATTACTGGGTCCAGTGCCCAGTTTTGAGCAACCAGCAGAACAATCCTAACAATCAAGGTTGAGCCAAAAATCAAAGAGCGGTGGTAAATCACAGCCTCGTGCCACTAAAACCTCATAAAAGAGAAAGAGATAGAGCATCCAAGTAAAATACAAACTAACCAGATGCCTAAGCACCAGCAAAAAATTACGAGCCATACTAAGAAAATAGAAGACATGGCCCAAGAAAAGCAATACAGCAAAGTCCCAGAAAAGATGCAGAATTTGAGACAACTAATCAATGAGATGAGCACACATTTCCAAAATCAAATTAATGAGATGAAAGAGAATAAAGTTAAAGAGATCAATGACATCAAGAAGTCATTGAGCGAACGTAAAGAAGAATTTGAAATCGTGAACAAAAAAGTAACAGAGTTCATGGGAATGAAAGACACAATAGGTGAAGTAAAAAATACATTTAAAGCATATAACAGCAGACTCAAAATGATAGAAGAAAGACTAAGTGATACTAAAGACAGAGCAGCTAAAATTGAAGAGAGAAAAGAACAGAGAGAGAAAAGAATGGAAAAAATTGAGCAGGGGCTCAGAGGGTTGAATGATAACACAAAACGCAAGAACATACATGCGATGGGAGTCCCAGAAGAGGAGAAAGGAAAAAGGGCAGAAAGAGTATTTGAGGAAATAATAGCTGAAAATTTCCAAACTCTCACGAAAGAAATGAATTTACATGTCCAAGAAGCACACCGTACCCCAATAAGAATAAATCCAAATAGACCTACGCCAAGACACATATTATTCAGAATGTCAAATGTAAAAGATAAAGAGAAAATTCTCAGAGCAGCAAGAGAGGAGCAAACAATCACGTATAAAGGACGTCCAGTAAGACTTTGTGCAGATTTCTCATTAGAAACCATGGAGGCGAGAAGACAGTGGTATGATACAATTAGGAAACTGAAAGAGAAAAACTGCCAGCCGAGAATTCTTTATCCAGCAAAACTGTCCTTCAAATATGAAGGTGAATATAAAGTATTCACAAACAAACAGAAACTAAGAGAGTTTGCAAAAAAGAATCCAACTTTGCAGAAAATATTAAAGGAAGCCTTAGAACCTGAAAGAAAAAAGACAGGAGAGAGAGGCTTGGAGGAGAGTATAGAAGAAAGAAAAGCAGAGAGGATAACCAAAAGAGTAAAAAGAAAGACAAAAATAAGATGACATATGAAAACCAAAGAATAAAATGGAGGAAATAAATAGTGCATTTTCAGTAATATCATTGAATGTGAATGGATTAAATTCCCCAATCAAAAGATACAGGCTGACAGAATGGATGAAAAAACATGAGCCATCCATATGCTGCTTACAAGAAACTCACCTCAGACACAAGGATACAAGCCGGCTGAAAGTAAAAGGTTGGAAAAACATACTCCACGCGAATAGTAAACAGAAAAGAGCAGGGGTAGCTATACTAATATCAGACAAAACAGACTTCAAATGCAAAAAAGTAATAAGAGATGCGGAAGGCCATTATATATTAATAAAAGGGATGGTCCTCCAGGAAGATATAACAGTCATAAATATCTACGCACCTAACCAGGGTGCCCCAAAATATATGAGACAAACACTGGCAAAACTGAAGGGAGAAATAGACATTTCTCCAATAATCGTCAGACACTTCAACACCCCTCTCACATCATTAGATAGAACAACTAGACAGAAGATCAACAAGGAAACAGAGAACTTGAACAATATGATAAAAAAGTTAGACCTAACAGACATATACAGAACACTGCATCCAAACTCAGGGGGTTATACATTCTTCTCAAGTGCCCATGGATCTTTCTCCAGGACAGACCACATGTTAGGTCACAATACAGCTCTCAATAAATATAAAAAGGTTAAAATTATACAAAGCACCTTCTCAGATCATAATGGAATGAAACTAGAAATCAATAACAGACAGGAAAAAAGGAAATTTGCAAATGTGTGGAGACTGAACAACACACTCTTAAATATTCAGTGGGTCAAAGAAGAAATTGCAAGTGAAATCAGTAAATATATTGAAACAAATGAAAATGAGAACACAACATATCAAAACTTATGGGATACAGCAAAGGCAGTCTTGAGAGGGAAATTTGTAGCCCTAAATGCCTATATTAAGAAACAAGAAAGAGCTAAACTCAAAGATTTAACTGAACAACTTGAGAAACCAGAAAAAGAACAGCAAACCAATCCCAAAGCAAAAAGAAGGAAAGAAATAATAAAGATTAGAGCGGAAATAAATGAAAATGAGAACAAAAAAGCAATAGAGAAAATCAACAAAACCAAAACCTGGTTCTTTGAGAAGATCAATAAAATTGACAAACCCCTTGCTAGACTAACAAAGAAAAAAAGAGAGAAGATGCAAATAAATACAATCAGAAATGAAAGGGGAGAAATTACAAATGACCTCACAGAAATAAAAAGAATCATAAGAGGATATTATGAGAAACTATATGCCAACAAACTAGACAACCTGGATGAAATGGACAAATTTCTAGAAACTCATAACCAACCTACACTGACACAACAAGAAATACAAGAACTTAACAAACCAATCACAATTACGGAGATTGAATCCGTCGTCAAAAATCTCCCAGCAAAGAAAAGTCCAGGACCAGATCGCGTCACAGGTGAGTTCTACCAAGCATTTCTAAAAGAATTAACACCAATCCTGTTTAAACTCTTCCAAAAAATTGAAGAGGAGGGAAAATTACCCAACACATTTTATGAAACCAGCATCACCCTAATACCAAAGCCAGATAAAGATTCCACAAGAAAAGAAAATTACAGACCAATCTCTCACATGAACATAGATGCAAAAATTCTCAACAAAATACTTGCAAATCGAATCCAACAGCATATCAAAAGACTTATACATCATGACCAAGTGGGATTTATTCCTGGTATGCAAGGCTGGTTCAACATAAGAAAATCAATCAATGTAATACACCACATTAACAAGTTGAAGGAAAAAAACCACTCAATCATCTCAATAGATGCAGAAAAGGCATTCAACAAAATCCAACATCCTTTTTTGATAAAAATTCTTCAAAAGATAGGAATAAAAGGAAAATTCCTCAATATGATAAAAGGCATATATGAAAAACCCACAGCCAACATCATACTCAATGGGGAAAGGTTGAAAGCTTTCCCCCTAAGATCAGGAACAAGACAAGGATGCCCACTGTCACCATTGTTATTCAACATTGTACTAGAAGTTCTAGCTAGGGCAATTAGACAAGACAAAAAAATTAAAGGCAAATAGGAAAAGAGGAAGTAAAACTCTCACTCTTTGCGGATGACATGATCCTGTATTTAGAAAATCCTGAAGTATCCACAACAAAGCTACTTGAACTAATAAATGAGTTCAGCAAAGTGGCAAGATATAAGATCAACACACAAAACTCAGTAATGTTTTTGTACACTAGTACTGAACAATCTGAGGAGGAAATCAGGAGGAAAATTCCATTTTCAATAGCAACAAAAAGACTCAAATACCTAAGAGTTAATTTAACCAAGGAAGTACAGGACCTATATGCAGAAAACTACAAAACAATGCTAAAAGAAATTTTAAAAGACCTAAACAAATGGAAAGACATTCCATGTTCATGGATTGGAAGAATAAATATCGTGAAGATGTCAATCTTGCCCAAACTGATTTATAGATTCAATGCAATACCAATCAAAATCCCAACAGCTTACTTTACAGAATTAGAGAAGGCAATTACCAAATTCATCTGGAAGGGTAAGTGCACCCGAATTGCCAAAAGTATTCTAAAAAAGAAGAGCAATGTGGGAGGAATTTCGCTGCCTGATCTGGAAGCATATTACAAAGCTACAGTGGTCAAAACAGCATGGTACTGGCATAAAGATAGACATATCAATCAGTGGAATAGAATTGAGAATCCAGAATTAAACCCTCACCTATACAGTCAACTGGTTTTTGACAAACCTACCAAGCCCACGCTGATGGAAAAAACAAATGGTGTTGGGAGAACTGGATATCTATAACCAAAAGAATGAAAGAGGACCCCTATCTCACCCCCTATACAAGAATCAACTCAAAATGGATCAAAGATCTAAATATAAAAGCCAGGACCATAAAACTACTGGAAGAAAATGTAGGGAAACATCTTCAAGACCTTGTAGTAGGTGGTGGTTTCTTGGACCTCATACCCAAAGCACGTGCAACAAAAGAAAAATTAGATAAATGGGACCTCCTCAAAATTCAACACTTTTGCACCTCACAGGACTTTGTCAGAGGGGTGAAAAGGCAGCCAAGTCAATGGGAAAAAATATTTGGAAATCACATATCTGATAAGGGTTTAATATCCAGGATATATAGAGATGTTACAACTCAACAATAAAAAGACAAATGACCCAATTAAAAAATGGGCCAAAGACTTGAATAGACATTTCTCCGAAAAAGAAATACAAGTGGCAAAAAAACACATGAAGAAATGTTCAACATCACTCATGATTAGGGAAATGCAAATCAAAACTACAATGAGATATCATTTCACACCTATCAGAATGGCCACTATGAAAAAGACAGAGAACTACAAGTGTTGGAGAGGATGTGGAGAGATAGGAACACTTCTTCACTGTTGGTGGGAATGCAGGATGGTACAACCACTATGGAGGACTGTTTGGCAGTTCCTAAAGAAGTTGAATATAGACTTGCCATGTGACCCTGCAATACCACTACTGGGTATATACCCAGAAGAACTGAGAGCAGTGACACGAATAGACATCTGCACACCGATGTTCATAGCCACATTATTCACCATTGCCAAAAGTTGGAAACAACCCAGGTGTCCATCAACAGATGAATGGATAAACAAACTGTGGTCTATTCACACAATGGAATATTATGCAGCTGTAAGAAGAAATGAAGTCATAAAGCATATGGCAACATGGATGAACCTGGAGGACATTATGTTGAGTGAAGCAAGCCAGACACAAAAGGACAAATACTGTATGGATGCATTACTATGAACCAAATATATTTTGTAATATATTGTTTGATTCACACACACACACAAAAAAAAATTTATATGTATCCATTACATTTAATTGAGAGATGTATATATTTATTCATATGTGTTTACTTTTTAGTTTTTAATTGTTTATGTTTTCAATTATTAAATGTACAAAATGAAGTTTAAAAAAAAGATAAAAAGTAATAAAAACAACATATGGCATACATAAACTTTAGATAATATGGCTAATATAAGTAATTCCTTGACAGTAATAACATTTAATGTTAATGTATTAAACTCCCCAATCAAGAGACATAGATTTGCTGAATGGATGAGGAAATACGACCTACCTATATGCTGTCTGCATGAACTAACCTTAGACTCAGGGATGCAAGGAGGCTGAAAGTGAGTAGTTGGAAAACAATTTTATATGCAAATAATAACAAAAAAAGGGTGGGAGTAGCTATACTACTATCAGACAAAATAGACTTCAAATGCAAAACTGTTGTAAGACACAAAGAAGGACACTATATATTTTTAAAAGGGGTAATCTATCAAGAAGAGAGAAAAATCATAAACATTTATGCACCTAACTAGGGCGCCTCAAAATATATAAGGCAAATATTGGAAAAACTAAGTGAAGAAATAGATGCCTCTACAATTATAGTGGGGGACTTTGTATGCCAACAGATGAAAAATTTAGGGGAAATGGACAAATTACTAGAAACACACGAGCAGCCTACATTGACAAAAGTGTATTAAAGTCAACATCTCAACAGATGAATCAATAAAGAAACATCTCAACAGAGAATCAATAAAGAAGCAAAGACCTTGAATAAGACATTAGAGATATGGACCTAATAGACACATACAGGGCATTACATCCAAACACAGCGGGATATACATTCTTCTTGAGAACACAAGGATCATTCTCAAGATTGACCACATGCTAGGCTACAGAACAACTATCAAGCAATTCAGAAAGATTGAAATTATACAAAGAAATTTTTCTGACCACAATGGAATGAAGCTGGAAGTCAGTAAGGGGCAGAGAAGCAGATTAGGCACAAAGACATGGAAGTTAAACAACACACTCTTAGACAAACAGTGGGTCAAGGAGGAAATTGCAAAAGAAATCAGCAACTACTTTGAAATGAATGAGAATGACAACACAGCATATCAAAACCTATGGGATGCAAAAAAAAAAAACAGTGCTGAGAGAGAAATTCATAGCCATAAATGCCTACACTGAAAAAGAAGAAAGAGCTAAAATCAAATCCCTAACTGCACACCTGGAGGAATTAGAAAAAGAACAGCAAATGAAGCCCAAAGCAAGTAAAATCAAGGAAATAACAAAGATTAGAGGAGACCTAAATGAAATTAAAAATAAGAAAGCACTAGAAAAAATAAACAAAACCAAAAGTGGTTCTTTGAGAAGATTAATAAAATTGACAAACCCTTAGTTAGACTAACAAAGAAAAAGAGCGAGAATATGCAAATACATAAAATAAGAAATGAGGAAGGGGATATCACCACTGACCCCACAGAAATAAAGAAGATCATAAGAGGATACTTTGAAAAACTGTGTGCCAACAAGATGAATAATTTGAAGGAAATAGACAAATTCCTAGAAACACACAAGCAACCTACATTGACAAAAGAAGAAACTGATGAGTTCAACAGACCTATCACAAGCAACAAGATTGAATTAGTCCTCAAAAGCCTCCCAACTAAGAACCCAGGACCAGATAACTTCACAAGTGAATTCTACCAAACATTCCAGAAAGAACTAACACCAATCCTGCATAAACTCTTCCAAAAAATAGAAGTGGAGTAAACATTGCCTACTCATTCTATGATGCCAGCATCACCCTAATATCATAGCAAAACAAAGACGTCACAAGAAAGGAAAGCTGTATACCAATCTTTCTAATAACCTAGATTCTAAAATACTCAACAAAATACTTGCTAATCATATTCATCAACACATCAAACAAATTATATACCATGACCAAGTGGGTTTCATCCCTGCTATGCAAGGATGGTTCAACATAAGAAAATCAATCAATGTAATATATCATATAAACAGATCAAAAGAAAAAAATCACATGATAACCTCTATAGGCACAGAAAAAGCATCTGACAAAATACAGCAGTGTATAAAACACTTCAAAAGATAGGAATACGAGAAGCAGATGTGGCTCAAATGATTGAGCTCCCACATACCACATGGAAGGTCCTCGACTTGGTTCCTGGTGCCTCCTAAAGAAGACGAGCAAGACAGCAAGCTGATGTGACAAGCTAGGGTGGTGAGCTGAAGCAACAAGATGATGCAACAAGAGACACAAGGATAAAAAACATAATGAGAGACACAACAAAACAGGGAGTGGTGGTGGCTCATGCAATTAGGCACCTCCCTCCAGCATAGGAGGCTTCCTGTTCGGTTCCCCGTGCCTCCTAAAAGGAAGACAAGCACACAACAAACAGTCATAGCAAGCTCAAACAGTGAGGGTGGGGGAGAAATAAATAAATAAAATAAATCTTTTTAAAAAATAGGAATAGAAGGAAACTTTCTCAACATGATAAGGGGCATACATGAAAAACCCACAGCTAACATCAATTGCAATGGTGAAATCCTAAAAGCTTTCCACAATCTGGAACAAGACAAGGATGCCCACTGTCACCACATTTATTTAACATTGTGTTAATATGAAGTACTTGCTCAAGCACTGAGGCAAGAAAAAGTTTCTAGAGCTTATACGTGAGTTGAGTACAGTGTCAGGTTATAAGATTAATGTGCAAAAATCAGTAGCATTTCTGTACACCAATAATGAACAATCTGAGGAGGAAATCAAGAAAAAATTCCATTTATAATAGCAACTAAAAGAATCAAATACCTAGGAATAAATTTAACTAAAGAAGTAAATGACTTCTACACAAAAATTACACAACACTGTTAAAGAGTATCAAGGAAAACCTAAATAAATGGAAGAATATTCCCTGTTCATGGATAGGAAGATCAAATATTATTAAGATGTCTATCCTACCCAAACTGATTTACAGATTTAACTCAATCCCAACAAAAATTACCACAGCTTTTTTTTTTTTTTTTTTTACTGAATTGGAAAAGCTAACTATGAAATTTATTTGGAAAGGCAAGGGGCCCCGACGAGCCAAAGACATATTGAAAAAGGAAAATGAAATTGGAGGAATCACTACCTGACTTTAAAACATACTATAAAGCTTCATGATCAAAACTGCATGGTATTGGCACAAGGATAGACATGCTGACCAATAGAACCAAATTGAGAGTTCTGATATAGATCCTCGCATCTACAGAAATCTGATATTCAACTAGGCCACCAACCCACTCAACTGGGAAAGAATGGCCTCTTCAATAAATGGTGCTTGGAGAACTGGATATCCATATAAAAAAGAGTGAGAGAGGAACACCATCTCACACTTTATGCAAAAATTAACTCAAGATAGATCAAAGATCTAAATATAAGAGCCAAGACAATAAAGATCTTGGAGGATAATTTAGGGAAGCATCTCCAGGATCTTATATTAGGAAATTGTTCCATGAACTTTACACCCAAAGCATGAGTAATGAAAGAAAAAAATAGATAAATGGGACCTCCCTAAAATTAAAAACTTTTGGACCTCAAAGGAGTTTGTCAAGAAAGTGAAACTATCATATAAACTATAATCCACAATTAGAGGCAATGCTCCAATATGTATTCATCAATTGTAACAAATGTACCACACTAATGAAGGATGTTGTTAAAGTGGGAAAGTGTGGAAGGGGTAGGGAGTGGGGCATATGGGAATCTCCTGTATTTTTTATGAAACATTTATGTAATCTAGGTATCTTTTTTTTAAAAAAATTTTAAATAAAGTCTAAAATTAAAAAAAATTTTTGAAACCTATGGAACATCACAAAGGCAGTACTGAGAGGGAAATTTATAGCCCTCAATGCTTACATTAAAAAAGAAGAGCTAAAATTGAAGATCTAACTGTACACTAGAGGGACTAGAAAAAGAATGACAAACTAATCCCAAAGGAAGCCAAAGGAAAGAATTACTAATGATCAGAGCAGAAATAAATAAAATCAAGAACAATAACAACACAAAAGAAAAAAGAAAAAAAAAAAAACCAATAGAGAATATCAACAAAATCAAAAGTTGGCTCTTTGAGAAAATAAATAAGATCAACAAACACTTAACTAGACCAACAAAGAAGAAAAGAGAGAAGATGAAAATCAATAAAATCAGAAATGGCGGGGAGGGAACATTACCACAGACTCCACAGAAATAAGAGAAATCATAAGAGGATGCTATGAGCAACTGTATGCCAAAACACTAGACAATGCAGACGAGATGAACAAACTCCTAGAAACACTCGAATCACCTACACTGACTCTAAAAGAAGTAGAACCAATCACAAGTGAAGAGATTGAAACAGTCATCAAAAACCTCCCAAAGATGAAAAGCCCAGGACCAGGTGGCTTCACAGGTGAATTGTACCAATCATTCAAAGATGATCTAATATCAATCTTGCTCAAGCTCTTCCAAAAAAACTGAACAAGAAAGAACGCTACCAAACTCATTCTACAAAGTCAACATCACCCTAATACCAAAACCAGATAAAGATACTATGAAAAAAGAAAATTACAGACCAATATCTTAATGAATACAGATGCAAAAAATCCTCAACTAAATACTTGCAAACTGAATCCAAAAGCACATTAAAAGAATTATACACCATGATCAAGTGGGTTCTATCCCAGGCATGCAAGGGTGGTTCAACACAAGAAAATCAATTACTGTGTAATAAACCATATTGATAAATTGAAGAAGAAAAATCACATGATCCTCTCAATTGATGCAGAAAAGGCATTTGGCAAAATACAGCACCCTCTCTGGATAAAAACACTCCAAAAGATGGGAAAAGAAGGAAGCTTTCTCAATATGGTAAAGTGCATGTCTGAAAAACCTACAGCTAGCATTTTACTCAATGGGGAAAGACTGAGAGCTTTCCTACTGAGATCAGGAACAAGACAAGGATGCTCACTGTCACCATTATTATTCAATATTGTGCTACAGCGGTCCTTAACAAGGGATCCATGACCTTGAGTTTAAATTTGAGAAAAAAAAATTTTATTCTTGTGGGGACGTGTTGGGTGTGGGTATGATATATTTATTAAAATATACAGTACAGTGTGGACTTAGTAAGGGGTCCATGGTTTTCACCTGACTGGCAAAGGGGTTCATGGAACAAAGGGCTAATAAACCCTGTGCTAGAGTTCTAGCTAGAGCAATTAGCCTTGATAAAGAAATAAAAGGGAAGCGGCTGTGGCTCAATCAGTAGGGCTCCCGTTTACCATATGGGAGGCCCCGGGTTCAGTTCCTGGGGCCTCCTGGTGAAGGCAAGCCCGCCCGCACGGCGTGGTTGGCTGACCCGGCGAGCACAGGCAGCAGGGGGGGGGATAAATGAATAAATAAATGAAATCTTTAAAAAAAGAAAAAAAAAAAAGAAATAAAGAAATAAAAGGCACCGAAATATGAAAGGAAGAAGTAAAACTTTCACCATTCGCTGATGATATGATCCTGTATAGAGAACATCCTGAAAAATCCACAAGAAAGCTACTAGAACTAATAGACGAATTCAGCAAAATGGTGGGATACGGGAATAATATGCAAAAATCAATAGTGTTTCTCTACACTACTGATGTGCAATCTGAGGAGGAAATCAGAAAAAAAATTCCATTTATAATAGTGACTGAAACAATCAGATATTTAGGAATAAAATTAACCAAGGACATAAAAGACCTGTATTCAGAAAACTACAAAACATTGCTAAAAGAAACCAAAGAAGACTTAAATAAATGGAAGGACATTCTGTATTCATGGATTGGAAGAATAAATATCGTTAAGATTTCAACTCTACCCAAACTGATTTACAGATTGAACGCAATCCCAATAAATATCCCAGCAGCCTTTTTTTGCAGAAATTGAAAACCCAATAATCCAACTTATTTGGAAAGATAAGGGGCACAGAATAGGAGAAAAAAAAAAATCTTAAAAAAGAAGAACGAAGTTGGAGGACTCTAACTTCCTGACTTTAAAGCATATTACTTAGCTGCAGTGGTAAACAGCATGATACTGGCATAAAGGCAGAAAGATTGAACAATGGAACCAGATTAAAAACTCAGAAATAGATCCTCACATCCACAGTCAAGTGATATTTGACAAGGCTGTTAAGCCCACCCAGCTGGACCAAAACAGTCTATTCAACAAATGGTGCTGGGAGAGCTGGATAGCCATATCCAAAAGAAAGTAAGAGGACCCCTATCTCACAACTTATACAAAAATTAACTCAAAATGGATCAAGGACCTAAATATAAAAGCAACAACCATAAAACTCCTAGAAGAAAATGTAGGGAAATATCTTCAAAGTCTTGTGGTAGGTGGTAGTTTCTTAAACCGTACACCCAAAGCGCAAACAAAAAAGAAAAATTAGATAAATGGGACCTCCTCAAAATTCAACACTTTTGCACCTCAAATGACTTTGTCAAAAGGGTGAAAAGGAAGCCAACTCAATGGGAGAAAATATTCGGCAATCACATTTACAATAAAGATTTAATATCCATGATATATAAAGAAATCATACAACTCAATAATAAAAAAACAAACTACCCAATTTAAAAAATTGGTAGAAGACTTGAAATGACAGTTGCTTAAGGAAGAAATAAAAATGGCGAAGATACACATGAAAAAATGTTCAACATCACTAGTGATTAGGGAAATGCAAATCAAAATTATCATTTCACACCTATTATACTGGCCTCTATTAAAAAGTCGAAAAACTGTAAATGTTGGAGAGAATGTAGAGAGACAGGAACACTAATTCATTGTTGGTGGGAATGTGGAATTGTGCGGTCACTGTGGAGCACTGTTTGGCAGTTTCTAAAGAAGTTGAACATAGATTTGCCACGTGACCCGGCAATAGCACTACTAGGTATATGTACCCGGAAGAACTGAGAGCAGTGACATGACCAGACATCTGCACACCGATGTTCATAGCAGTGATATTCATGATAGCTTAAAGGTTGGAAACAACCCCAGTGTCCATCAACTGATGAATAAACAAACTGGTGTATACACACGATGGAATATTATGCAGCTATAAAAAGATGAAGTTGTGAAGCATATGACAACATGGATGAACCTGGAAGACATTATGTTGAGTGAAGCAAGCCAGACGAAAAAGGACAAATACTGAATGATTGTGCTGTTATAAACTAAATATAGTATGTAAGCTGATGGAGTTAATAATTAGAATATAGTTCTCAAGAAAACAAAATGAGGGTGGAGAATAGAAAGTTGATGGTTAATCTATGAGAATTGGTTAAATGGTTGTTTGTAAATATATGGAAGTGAAATGAAATGGTGTTTGTGACTAGTAGAACTATTATATGAGTATGACACTGGGTGAAACAGAAAGCCTAAGGACATTTATGTTACTAGAAGGAAAGCTAAAAAATATAACTTGGGACTGTATAACATACGGAAACCTCATGTAAAATACAAATATGGGTGATATTGCATATATAAGACTTTTTTTTACAAAATATAAACACAAATAAACTAGAGAGAAGGAAACAGAATACTAGCTATGTATGGCAGGGTAAACAGAGAGAGATTGGGAAGTGATGAGTTTTATTTGGTTATTTGGTTGGTTTTTCTTTTTTACTATTGTAGTTGTTTTTGCTGGAATAATGAAGATGCTTTGAGAATGACTGGAGTGATGAATGCACAACTATGTGATTGAACCCAATACCATTGATTGTACACTTTGAGTGGATTTATGCTTTATTAATATGTATCAATAAAATTGATCTGTTTAAAAAAATACATCTACATAGTCATGGGGGAAAATAATTGTGAAAAAGTATGACACACAGATAACCATATACTCATATTCTTTCTCTCTCTCTTACACACACTCAAATTCTGGTCATAGTCTATATTAGCTAAAGTAATGCTAGTTGCTGTAAAAAACAGCCCCCCAAAATAAAATGGTTTGAACAGCATAAAAATTTATGTCTCACTCACATAATGTCTAAAAGAGGTGTTTATGGTCAGCAAAATGAAGGACCTGGGTTATTTCTCTCTCGAGGCTCTGCCATTCTTGCCGAGCTTCCAAGGTTTTGAAATCCTGCAGAAGAACAAGAAGCTTGATGACCGCATGTGGGAGGGTTTAACTGCAAGGGCTGGGAATTATGTCCAGGAAGAAAAGAAAATGGGTGTCTTCCACCTATCGTCAGTCTCTACCATATATTGAATATAAGCTTTTGTAGCCTGATATTTTTCTTTAAAATACATTTCACTGGAATGATGTAATAATATCAACTACTGTTGTAATTATGGGGGCAAATGGTAATGTCTGTTTTGCCAAACTACTCAAATTTTTAAAATATTTGTAACAATTGTTTCATGTATTGTGATTATACATAATTAGTATACAAATCCATGGCAGTTATGTCTTCATTGTGGATTTTACTCTTAAGAGCATAATATGACTCTACTCATCAATGCCTTTTGCCTTGCACCCGACGCCAATGCCCAGGCTTTCCTTTTGTTTGCATTTGTCTGTTCATCTTCTTAACTTTTCTGAATAACTTTGTTTTATGTATCATTTAGAGATTGTATATAGTTGTATTTTTGACCTAGTCTAAGAGTCTTTGTCCTTAAATAAAGATCATTAACCCTTTTGATATGTCAGTCAACTTTTTAACTATACATATATTACTACGTTTTATGATTTCTAAGAGTTGCTACCCTTACTGGAGATGTTGTAATAAATTTTAAGCTTATTTTGTTAACCATTATGCTAGTTTTAGTTCACTTATTATATGATTTGCTTTTCTAAAAGTTATTTTCTCTAGTAAATTGAAAAACAGTCATTTTTTAAAATCTTACTTTTAACTTTTTCTGACCAGTATTCCTACAACTGATAAAATGTATGTCTCAAAGGTGCAGGTCTATTCTTTTATTCCTCAGAAGGCAAATACCAACCTACACCCGAAGTATTATGAGCAACAATCACCCCTTTTCCCTCATGATTGAGGAAAAGAAAATCAAAACAGGGGAATTGTACTAGAACCCAGACCCGTTTTTCATATCCCACATCCCCCATTGCCAAAGCAGCTCCCTCCTCGACTAGGTAAAAGTTTCCATTTCTCTTTTCGCCAAAATTCCTACCTCCACACCCCACAGAAAAATTCTTGTTTTTCACACCTGCAGGCAGACAAATCTTACTGGGTTTTAACTGCAAAGAT
Organism: Tolypeutes matacus; assembly: GCA_026826555.1. NCBI lineage: Eukaryota > Metazoa > Chordata > Mammalia > Cingulata > Chlamyphoridae > Tolypeutes > Tolypeutes matacus. The sequence goes on along the minus strand of JAKSZT010018658.1, from coordinate 22,117,270 downwards.
ATGCACAGTTAAAAAGGTAAACCTAGGAGAAAATTTGCCCTATTATAATAGTAAAATTTACACTCATTGAACTGTAAACCAGAAGCCTTACTTCTTGAATGGTGATGCTATTCTGTTTTGAAATGGCATAATTTTTACCCTGTAACTAAATAGTAACAGGACGCTTGGGACTGGCCCCACTTGTAACCCCTTGTCTTGTTTTGCAACGCTGAAAGGGGTGCCCTTGCACGTAGACCCCTGGAGTAGGGAGTCCTTGCATGTAGCCCCTTTGTTGATTAGCATGAGTCAGCCCAGAACTGATAACACCAATTTCCTTAGCTATCTTACAGGATCAAGCCAGTTCTAATGAGAGTTGGCTGCCTGACATGCGCAGTAGGCTAAAACTTAACCGAAGCATGTGCTCAATCTGCACATGTTCAGCATTTATCTCTAGCCTCATCATCTTTCATCCCTCGTTTTCCTAAGCCTTCCTGCCTTTGCTTGAATACTATAAAAACACTGAGTTTTTCCTGTTCAAGGAGACAGATATGAGGACTGCCCTTGCACATCTTTGGTTAAATTTCCTGCAATTTAACCATCATATTTGGGTGCTGCTATAAATGAACTTTGTTTTCCTATTATTTCCAAGTGTTTTCTCCTCTTTAGATATAATAAAATTGATTTTTGTTTCTTATAGTTGTAGCCTGCAACTTTTCTGATTTCAATTTTTGGTTCTCAAAGTTTTTTCATGGAATCTGTGCAGTTTCGTATATAAACATTCTTAAGAGAAACAGTGTCATTTCTTTTTTCATTTTTTTCAATCTTTTTTTTTTTTTAATAAAATGTTTCCTTTGCTTTATTTTAGTGGCTAAGAACACTAGCCTATTTTGAATGGGAATTTCAACTGTGGGCTTCCTTGCTTTGTTCCTGATATTTGGGTGAAAAGTTTCATGCTTACCCTATTAAGTGTGATGTTAGTGACAGATTCATTTGTAGAAGCCCTTTGTCATATCTAGAAGTAATTTATATTCTTATTGGGTGAGATTTTATCATGAATGTGTGTTGAATTATGTCAAATGATTTTAATACATCTGATGAAATATTTATTTGTATTTTCCATTTTTTCTGTTATTATGGGCAATTGCCTTGATTATTTGTTTTTTTGTGTGTGTGTTTTTTTTTGTTTTGTTTTGTTTCTTAAGATTTTTTTAAACCCACCCTCCCCTCTGTTTTGCACTCACCTGTCTGCTTTCTGTGTCCATTTGCTGTGTGTTCTTCTGTGTGTTTGTCTTCTCCCCAGGCGGCACTGGGAACCTATATCGGGACCTTCCAGAGTAAAGAGAAGCCATCAATCTCTTGCGCCACCTCAGCAGCTTGGTCTGCAGTGTCTCTCATTGTCTCTCTTTTGTGTCTCTTTTTGTTGCATCATCTTGCTGTGCCAGCTCTCCACATGGGCCAGCACTCCACATGGGCCAGCTCTCTGCTCGGGCCAGCTTGCAGCACAGGCCAGCTTGCTTTTCACCAGGAGGCCCTGGGAATCAAACCCAGGTCCTCCCATATGTAGATGGAAGCCCAATTGCTTGAGCCACATCTGCTTCCCTGCCCTGATTATCTGAATATTAAAAGAACAGCACATTTTTGGGCTAAATTCTACTTATTGATTGTGGGAGTTTGAAAATGGATTAAGCACAGAAAATCATGTTCTTAGAGCTAATCCATTCCTGTGGGTATGAACCTATTGTTGATGGGATCTTTTGATTAGGTTACTTTAGTAGGGTGTGACCAAGGGTGGATCTTAAACTTCTTACTGGAGGTTTTTATAAACAAGATGAATACAGAGAGAAAAACCAGAGGAGCAGAGAAGGAAGGCCATATAAACACGAGAAAGAGCTACAGAATTGGAGAGAAAGCCATGAAGTCAGAAGCTGTATGCAACAGAGTCCAGTGGAGAAGGCAGAGACTGGCAGATACTGCCATGTACCTTGCCATGCAACAGAGGAGTAAAGGAAAACAAGTGGCGCAACTTTGGAAAGAAAGTATCACCTGACGATGCTTTGATTTGGACATTTTTCTCAGCCTCAGAAATGTAATCTTACAAACTTATAAATTCCAAATGTAAAAGTCAACCTATTTCTGAAATATTGCATTTAAGAAGTTTAGCAAACTCAGACATTCATGATGACTTTTTATTTCTTTCTTTTAATTTTTTATGATAACTTTTTTATTTCTATATTACAGGGATAGATTTGTTAATATTTTACAAAATAGTTTTCATCTACGTTCATGCAGGATATTGATCATGAAATTTAACAAAATAAATTTATTAAATTTAAAGAAAAACACAGTAAATAGCAAATAATATAAATGATGAATGAACTAGTGTATGAGATAGTCATATGCAACAAGTTTCCTGGAAGGTAATAAAAGAAGATAAAGACAGAATGTACCAAAGAAAACCTAAGAAGCATGGAGTGAAGAGGCAGAAGGGTCAATTTACAGAGAATAGGAGATGCAAACAGAGTGGAAAAACAAATGGAGGGTAGGAGACATGTGAAGAAATAAATACCAATTTCCCAAACCGAAAAAATAAGGCCTCAAAATAAAAGGGTTCATAGAGTTTTAAAGAGGAGAAAAAAGGGGGAATCTTACATAGACTCATTACAGTTAAACTTAATAACATCAAAGGCAAAGAGAGAGTTCTGGAAAATTCCCAAGAGAAAGAACAGATCACCTACCAATGAACCAGAACAGAATGATAGCGAACTTATCAACAGCAACAGTAGGAGCAAGAAAATGATGGAGTAATATTTTCAAAGAATTAAAGGAAAAGAAATTTGAACCCTCTATTTTGCAGCCTGGAAAGCTGTCTTTTAAATACGAAGGTGGGAAAAAAACAAACGTATTTTCAGACATACAAAGGATCAGAAGGTTTGTTACCCAAAGATTCACTATTGAAGGAAGTGTTCAAATAAGAAAAGAAATAACTTCAGGAGAAGCTATAATGGATATGGAAAGTAAGAGATATTAAATAACTTAGTAAATTTTATAGTTTATTGGTATCCATAGCAATCCAGAAATAAATTGGATAGAGTCTGTATCTACTCAGTAGCAACAGGGTGGAATAAAGGAAGGTCACGTGCATGTGACTGAGAACAAAGGGACATGAGAGCATGTAAAGTTTATTTTTGTGTGTGAGGGGGTAAGGAGAGGAGGGGTATTGATTAGTAACTCAAAAGGGATAGATAAAATATTGTGAATCTTAAAATTAATGGCAACTGAGAGATCTAGTGCAGCCCATTGTGGTAAGCAGCTGAGTAGTACATTGTTAAATTAAGAAGTTGCATCCCAATGACCGTGCAACCCCTGTCTAGGGTACATACATTCTAGATTTGCAGGTTTCTATGGGAACACAACCATTGCTTACAATAACGGGGAGTTAAAGGCAATCCAGGTATGGCAGTGGGAATATGGATGAGCAAGTGTACACATTAGAGTCCTATGGAACAATTGAAGCAACAGACTAGATGTGCAGAATCAGATCTATAATACTGCTTTGGTTCATTAAAAATACATGTACATTAATTGTATTTTTCCCATACTTCTCCACTGTATTAGTCAGCCAAAGGTGATGATGCAAAGTACCAGAAATCTATTGGTTTTTTATAAAGGGTATTTATTTGGGGTAAAAGCTTACAGTTGACCCTAAAGAGTCCAACTCAAGGTTGATTTCTCTCCCAAAGTCAGTTGCTGCATGTTGAAGCAAAATGGCGGGCCTGGTCTCTCCTTCCCTAGCTGCTCAGCTACTCTGTTCTCTTCAGCTGCAAACTATCAAGCAAATGGCTTATCTCTCCCCTGGGCCGCAGGATCAAAGTCCTCTTCCTTGTCTATGGAGCTCTCTCTCTTTTCTCAAGAATCTGCTTCTGTTTCCTTGATTGAGTGTCCATTTATATAGCCCACCAAAGGGGTAGGGACTTAAACTGAATTACACTCTTCTGACGTGGTCAAATCAAAGCCCTAATCCTGAATTAATCAAGTAAAGTTAAAACCTTTGGATTTAAATCAATCAAAGGGTATCGTACTCATAGGAACAGACCAGTTTACAAACACAATCTATATCTCTTTTTGGAATTCATAAATAATAGCAAACTACTACATCCACATTCCCACCACCCTGCAATAGTGATGTACACACACTCTAGCTCACAGAAGGACACTCTTGCATCTGTACCATCAACCACAATTCTCATCCACCTCTGGGTTCACTGTGTTATTCAGCCCCTAGATTACTCTCTAGCTTTCTTTCAATTGACATTTCAATTGACATCTCTAGACTACCCTTTTTAGCCTCAATCCCATATATAAACCAGCTGCTACTCACTATACTGTGTCACCATCAACTTTATCCATTTCCACACTTTTACAGTCAGGCTAATTAAAACTTCTACAGACATTAAGCACCAATAGTTCTTCTCAGCCTTCCTCTTATCTCCTAATAACCTAGACTGTAGGTGTTAACTACATAAATACAACAAATGTAAGATATGGACTATAGTTAGTAATAATATTTTGAAGATGTTCTTCCATAAGTTTGTAACAAATGTTTCACAACAATGCAAGGTGTTGGTGAAGCGGTGATGTATGGGATCCTTTATGATTTATGCATGTTTATTTTGTAAATTCACAACTTTTACACTACACTTTTTGTTTATGTGTGTTCATGTATGAATAATGTACATCAATAAAAACATATTAAGAAATTTTTTAAAAATACATGTACTCTAAATAATACTATTACATAATACTAGGATATACACAAATAAAAGGAAACACGTCAAGTCCATTAGCGTGTTTACCCCTGGGTTTGGGTTAGAGATTAGAAATGGGAGTGGGAACTGGGGGTAGAATAAAGCAAGTAAATCGAGGGCGAGAACTTGCAGGTGCCATTGATGACAATTGACATGAACTGAGTATGCTTGACTTCTCCTTTTGCACCTGAGGTCCATCAGAAAAATAATAGCAATAGTCATAAACAAGGTATGCTCATCACCATGGAAAACCACTAATGGGAAGAGAATTACAAAAACAAATAAATGTATAAAATGTGGCAAGTGCAATGATAAATAAAAAACTATGGAACCCCTGGAGGGGAATTTGTGTGTAAGCTTTTCCATCTAGTGAGTACAAGTGGTTTTCAGTGGGATAGCAAGCAAACCATCAGACTGTGTTATAATTATGTATAGAAATATCTATCTGGCGCCACTACTAGACCTCAGGTACCTTTTAGGTTTGGACTTGGTCTTTTCCTTCCTAAACTAAAGAGGAAGTGTAGAGTAGTGGTTAAGCAAACACTCTTGGATTTGATGGTAGCTCACACACTACCTCCTAGCTGTATGACCTTGGTCAAGTTGCTTATTGTCTCTGTGCCTTCTACCTCACATGTGCGAAATGATGACAATAGTAGTACTTACCTCATAAAGCACTTGTGGAGAAAAATGAGTTAATAAATGTAAAGTGCTCAGAACACTGCCTAATATAGTCATTACACAATAAATCATCAGAATTATTATTATTATGCAGCTCAGTGCTTCTAATGCATTAAGAGATCAATAGACACTGATCATATTGAATTCATCTTTCCCTGTTTATATACTGCAGATCCCAAACTCAATCCTTTTATCCTCTGGCCTTATCTTGAGGTCCCCATCTACAGAATGCCACACAGGGGCCCCTGGGCCTGGGGGTCGCTACTGGAACGCAGAGCCCTGGTGATGAGGATGGTGCCAGTGACGATGCCCACCAGGCCCACAGCCAGGCCCAGGGCACAGACCACAGTCTCCCTCGTCTCAGGCACCTGGAGGGGCTCCTGGACCTCTGTAGAAAGAATAAAGAGATGGGGTCAGAGGTGCAGGAGTGGTGGAGCAAGCCTGAGGTATGTGTGAGTGTTGAAGCTTACAGACCATTAGATGGTATGTTAGCAGAAGGAGCAGACCCAGACCTGGTGAGTGGGGAAAGCTGGTGCCGAGAGCTCCAGGTCCTGGGAGTAGAGGGTGCCAGGGAGGGTAAGGAGAGGCTCCCTACCCAATGCTCCTTACTCAATGCTCCCAACCTCAATGCTCCCTATCTCAGTGCTCCCTACCGCAGTGCTCCCTACCCCAGTGCTCCCTACCCCAGTGCTCGAGATGCGGCTTGTCCAGTCCCCAGTGCTCCGCCTTGCAGTCATAGAAGTCCTCAGCTGAGGGCACAAAGGTCAGGTAGTGGAACTTGTGGAACCTATAATCTCTTCTGGGCAGGAAGAGGCTCTCGGCAATGCCCTCAGTGACTGGCTGCCCGTTGCGCATCCACGTGACATTGAGCACTGGCGGGAAGAACTTGTCCAGGTGGCAGATGAGGGTGTTGGGTTGACCCAGCTCCACGGGCTCCTTGGGAAACACGATCACCTCAGGGGGCTCTGGGAGGAGACAGCACCTGGTGAGCCCTTGTCTGGGATGAATTCACTTTTGGGTTCTCCTATATCTCAGGCTCAGACTTTATGGTACCTCTGGGTTTCTGAATCAGACCAACAGTCTCATTCTCCTGATCAACCCCACTCAGCTCAACCTTTCTCTTGAATAAGGATGGGTCAGTCCCTCAGGTGGACTGGACTAAGCCCATGGTCACTCAAGAAAAGAGGGTCACTCAGCCAGGGCACCTGGGTCCCCCTCCCACTCTGCAGGTGGCAGAGGAGTCTCCCGTCCCTTCCCAGTTGGGCTACAGAGGAAGAAGCAAAGACAGGCAGTACCACTGGTGGCCTGGGTATGGTTGGAACGTTTGATCATGATATTCAAGTTGTTCTTCAATATGGCCATATTGGCCAGCCCACCCTGAGTATCAAAGGAAAAGGCTCGGCCAAACTCCGGCAGGTGCCAAACAATCTCCTTCTTGTCCAGATCCACGTAGAACATCTCATCCTCGTCAAACTGAAACATGTACTCTCCAGAAGGTCTATGTGTCTGTGCACACTCCACAATAGTTGACAAATGGTCTGCTGCATAAAGTAGAAAAAGATGATAAAATGTAAGTATGAATGTGTAATTGGTAGAGGTCATAAATAGACAAAGAATTATTTTTAGAAAGACAGAGGTAAAAGGTCAAAGGAAGAACGGAATCGGGAAGAAAAAGTAATACCAAAAGAAGATAATGCAGAGTTGACAAGACCAGCTCTTACAGGAAATTAGAGGGGCAAAGGGGACGCGGGGCTCGGGCGCGCGGCCCACGGGGTGGTTGCGGTGCGTCGTTGGTGCGCCTGCGGCTGAACGCGCGCCAGGCCGGCTGCCTGGACTCAGGCTCTCCCTCGCTCGCCCCGCGTGCCACCCGCGCCCGGCGCTTCTCCCCTTCCACTTCCTAAGCGCAAGCCACATGTCAGCTGCCCGCCATCTTGCCCGCCGTCCGCAAAGCCACCGGGCGGTTATTTTTCTTAATAGATTAGGAGATTCAGGGCATGGGTGGGCAGAAACCTTTGCAGGTTCACTTCTCTGCCCGCATGCGCCGGTTATGCCTGTCACATTAAATGTGAACATGAGTATGCCTTGCTGGTTTGATATTATTAGACTTTCGCCTGATTCACAGGAGGACGAACCTGGAATCAAGCAGGCAGCGGAAAACATCAAAACTTTGATAGCCTAAGAAAAGAAGAGAAATCCTTTTAACAGGATTATTTTGGGAGGATTTTCTCAGGGAGGCGCTTTATCTTTATATACTGCTCTTACCACACAGTAGAAACTGGCAGGTGTCGTTTTGCACTCAGTTGCTGGATTCCACTTCGGGATTCATTTCCAGAGGGTCCTATCAGTGGCGCTAATAAAGTGCCATGGAGATTGCGACCCTTTAGTTCCTCTAATGTTTGGTTGTCTTACTGCTGAAACGCTGAAAACATTGGTCAATCCGGCCAATGTAACCTTCAGAACCTTTGAGGGCTTGATGCACATAGTTCATGTCACCAGGAAATAATGGATATCAAGAAATTCATTGATAAAGCCCCACCATCAGTTGATTGACATCACTAAGAGGCTTGTGTAGACGTACACCAGCATCGTAGTAGAGTAGAACCCTTTAAACGTGCCCAATCCTGAAACTTCTTGTTCGCAGTGTTAGAATATTTTGCAAATACATACCAATGACACAGACTAAATGATGTCTCCTCATGGGAAACGTATGTTCTTTTAAGTTTCTATACATGTATTTGCATAACCTGCTCCCAGAATATACTAGTATTAAAATAGGTGAAGCAGCTGGCTTCTTTTTCTCAAATGTAACTCAGAAAAATAATAAAATGCTGCAATCAAAATTGTTATTACATCATTTGGAAATTATTAGTATGCTTCATAAAAACTTATTCAGGTATAAATTAGCAGTTAAGATATAAATGATTTAAGCACACTGTGACTTAGACTATGGATTTATTCCAAAATTGCCTAGTCTCTTTATAGTGGCCGTATTTTTATATATGTATTCATACATACCTAATAATTGTAACACAAAATAAGAATGAGATGGTATTACATTATTCCTAAAAATAGGGATAATACTTTTAAGTGTCAATGTTGTTGCTCTCTTCAATTAATGGCCCTTTTATTTTGGGGACCATACTTATTTTTCCTATCATTTCCATTTATATTCTTTTCTCCTCTCTAGAAAAGACATGTTCTTCCTTTATTATTCTCTGTAGGAGACCAAATACTGCTTCCCCGCCATAGACATATGGTGTTAATAAATGTTGTAATTTGACATTCTGAATCATAGACATATGGTAGTTATGATGTATTTATAATGAAACCAGACATCACTTCTGCACTACTTATTTCTTCAACTGTATCTTTGCCCAAATTTAGACTTATCCAGTCACTAAACTATTTAGCTCAACTAACAGGAATAATTCTGTGGTTTTAATTTTCTGTAATCAACTGGAAGAATAATTAAATCATATTCTAGTATGTTCTGAAATATTTAAGACTTGATCTTAAAATTTTTCATTTTTAAGATGATTTTGTCTAAGATGTTTCTCCTTGTAGCATTGAGTTTGTTTACTTATTTTGTACATGTTGGAAACCAACTACTGTGGAAAATTAGAATCCATCAGAAAATTTTGCTTTATTTTCATCTGCCAATGAATTTCTTTGAAATTTTGACTTTAGTCAAATGATTTTTTTTTTAAATTAGTTTTTGTGCAAACAGAAAAATAGCAAGCTTGATTGTATATAGTCAAAATTTTCAGATTACTGGTAAAAAAATTTTTGAAAACAAATTTCTGGGTATTAAAGGTTAGTCAGAACTCAATATACATGGTATAATTACCAAATGATTTAATATTTAATTGAATAGATAACACCAATTCAATTTTTGAACTGTTAATTTTTTGGCTGTATTCCAACTGATCCAAAACCATGGTGGGATTTCATCTTTATAAATGGGTGTTAATTGATCATGGAAATAATTTGTCAGGGTACAATATAGAATGTTAATAATTAAGCCATATGTTTATGTCTGGATTTAAGAATTAAAAATAAAAATAAAAATTTTAAAGTCATTTACAAATGCATTGCCCTTTTCTTTGAAGAATATAAACAGCTATATTCAATTATACAAATCAGCAACATCTTATTTATGGTAAGATATCTTATTCTGCTGAAAATTTGCTGTCATGTGGGAAAATGTAAATCTTTTTCACAGTTTCTATCAGTGTGAAATAAAATTTCATACTATATTATGGATGCAATTAAGTAAATTGCTTAAGCCCACACAACTATTGGTAGAACTAAAAGAGTTTTTCCTCTACTCAAAGAATCTCAGAATTCTTCTAGGCCCACAGATGTAAAATTATTTTTAGAGTCATAGGAGGCAGATAATTTTATTTTTCCTAGTTAAAGACATACAAGAAGAAAAAAATAGAAAACTGGGGGGGAGAAGAAAAATCTTTCTGTTTTAGTGCTCTTTATAGTATTTAATTTTCTATTTCACTTATGAACATTAAACTCCAGGATGTATAGGTTTCTTCATAATATTTTTCATTTTAGGTATATTAAATTCAGAAGTTTGCTACATTTATTTTGGCAATGGCTCCATTCTTTTATAATCTATGTTTTTCATTTTTGTTTGGAAGAGCTACAAGTTGTTTCTGAGTTTGATGCCTATGGAATTTAAGTTCTTTATCTCTTTTTTTTTTTTTTTCCTAATTCTGCAAGAGAAAGAAGAGAAACAATTGCATTCAGCGTTTTTCACCTGTACATTCAGACTACTCACTTGTTACATATTTACCGCCCCTGGAATCTCCAATTTTTTAAAACATATCTTTATAGATAAAACCATTATAAATATAATTTTTTATACTTTATCAGTGTATTAGTCAGCCAAAGGGGTGCTGATGCAAAGTACCAGAACTCTGTTGGCTTTTATAAAGGATATTTATTTGGGGTAGAAGCTTACAGTCATAAGGCCCTAAAGAGTCCAACTCAAGGTACCATAAGAGGTACTTTCTCACCCAAAGTCTGTTCCCACGTGTTGGCACAAGATGGCTGGGAGATGTCTGCAAAGGTTCCAACCTTCCTTCTTCCTCTTAAGGCTCCATGGTCCCAGCTTCTTCTGATCTCAGCTGTTGGCTGGCATAAATCTCATCTCCTTCCCTGGGGCTCATTTCTTTCCAGGCTCAGCTGCTCTGTTCTCTTCACAAGGTCAGATGTAGACTATCAGGCTAGTCTCTCTTCCCAGGGCCACAGGATCCTCTGTGTATTTTCTCTGTGTATCTACTTCCATGTGCCCTTGATTGATCGTAAATTTATATAACCTACCAAGGGGGGTTGGGACTCAACCCTGCATGCCCTAATGACGTGGTCAAATCAAAGGCCTAATCTTCACATAATTTAATCACAGGCATCTCAGCTGAATCTAATACAATCAAAGGGTATCACACCCAGAGTTACAGACCAGTTTACAAACATAATCAATATCTCCATTTTGGAATTCACAAATAATATCAAACTGCCACAATTAGTTTACAAGAAGTAGGAATAAACAAGAGAATAAGAGAAATTGTCATCATCAAATTATGCAATGAAAAGATCAGACTTTTTGAGTTTAGAATATAGATGAGTAAAAATGAAAAGGAACTTTGGAGGTTATCTTGTCTAAACGGCAGATTCATGGGTTTTCCCTACAGTAGCTCTAACATATAGTGAGCCATTCTGCATGTGCACACTTACAATGAAAGACAAATGATTAACTCACAAGGATAGTTAGAGTCTTCCTTAGTTTAAAAAGTATAGAGGAAGCATCTTTAGAAAAGAGGGTAAAATCCTCTAAGAATTATTATTGAGAACAAAATGCCTACATGAATATAGTTTGTACTTCTTTCGCTGCTTTCATTTTTTTTTTAAGATTTATTTTATTTATTTATTTATTTATTTATTCCCCCCACCCCCGCCCTTGCTGCTTGTGCTCGCTGTGTCCATTTGCTTTGCGTTTTTCTATGTCTGCTTATCTCCCTTTGTTGCGTCATCTTGCTGCGCCAGCTCACCACCCCACACGGGCCGTCAGCTCACCGTGCCACGCAAGCCTACTTGCCTTCACCAGGAGGCCCCAGAAATCAAACCCGGGGCCTCAGACAAAAAATATCATAAGCTTACTACATATCAAACACTATTGGATACTAAAGAGTCACATAAAAATAAGGCATGGCTCTTGTTCTTGAGATGATTACAATCCCCTGAAGGAGACAGACAAGTAAAAAGACAGTAACAGGCACATTGTGGTAAGTGCAGAAATACAGGTACACACCAGGTGCTGTTCGGAATACAGAGGAAGGATATTAAAATCAAATAGGGTATTAGGGAAGGATTCCTAGGGAACATGTTGCTTGAGTTTAGACTGTCAGAAAACAGGGTAAAATCATTTTTCACATGGAGAAAAGTGTTCAAAAGTGTAGGCCCTAGGGGAAAAAAGAAGTACAGGCCCAGCATGACATGTGACATATTTGGAGAACTGCAAATCCTTCAATTTGATTGGCACTAAGGTCAGATATGGGACAGTAGCAGGAGTTGAGAAGAGACAAGCAGGGGTCAGTTCATGATGGGGGCCTGGTATGTGAAGCTCAGGAGTTTGAACAGTATCCTGAAAGCCTCTAGGAAGTATTGAAGGAATTTAAAGAGGAAGATGACATAGCAGATTTGCAGTTTAGGAAGATGACTGTGGCAAGAATGTACAGGATGAATGAGAGGGAGTTGCTTTAGAGACAAGACCAGAAGCTCCTGCAGAAATAAGAAGAGTGAAAATGGGTGTCCCAGCAGAAGGAAGGGCAAAGAAGAACAAATTTGAATAGCATTAAAGAGATTAAAGAGACTGGATTGCAGGAGAAGGATTTAGGTCAGTGACAGAGAACCTGGAGTCATCTGTGGTAGCTAAAGTTTAGAGCAGATTGTCCAGGAAGAGTGCATAGAATAAGAATTGCAGAAATCTGAGGATATAATTCTGGGCAACAAGAAATTTAAGAGACAATTTCATGGGAAAATGACTATGATCCAGAAAAATAAGAGAAAAACACACAGTAACTTAAAAGAGGATAATAAAATGTTCCAAGAAGAAATAAGAAAGAAGTGGATTATGGTGCAACTGTTGTCAAGAACACAAGTCAGATAGGCATTGAGACGTCCCCACTGGGCTTGGGCTTATATAAAGGTCATTGAAGACCCAGCAAAGAGTATCTTCAGTGGTGTATTAGAGACAAAAGTCAGAATGCAGGGGTTGAGAACTGATTAAAATAAAAGAAAGTAAAAAAAAAAAAAACACAGAAAGCATATCCAGGGTAGGATGCAGAGTTCAGGCAAAGTTGCTTTTTATTTGTTGGTTGATGTCTGCATTTTTCAGATAGAGAACATGCTTATATGTTGAGAGAGAAGGATCCCATTGGAATAGAAGCACTAAAGGGAAAACTGAGTTAAATGATCATGTCTATAGAAAACCATAGAAAGTATTCATATATATATGAAGATAAGTCAATTATGATGTTTATTATAATACAACATTTAAAATCACATAGACAATGGTCAATAGGGCATTAGGTACTTCTCTTTCTCTCTAGTTTCATCAACTCTTCAACTCTACCCATCCCCCAGAATCTATACCTTAAATAAAACTGCATGAGGGCCAGGCAGCATCTTCTGGGAATCTGCTTTTATATTAAGAACTCTAACCCTTCACATCACAAGATTTTTAGGTAACAGTATGTATGACTCACAGGCTTGTTGTCCACTGAAATCAGGACAGCAGGGGAAAGAATATTCACTGAAATTTACAATCCTGGCTGAGCCTTTCTGTTTGTACAAAGTCTAAGTCTCTCAATGCAGCATAGACCCGAGGTCACTCAGGAGCTCAATCACAAGAAACACTGCTGTCTTGGGAAAAGAAAGCATTTGAAATACCCACAAAATTCTGGAAGGTTCCTAAGATCCTGGGAGAGAGGAGGAACACAGGCTCACTCTTGGTGTTTTCTTTCCTGCTTCCTAACACAAAGGTCTCTCAAAAGAGACCCTCAAAAGCAGCCAGAAGTGGAGGCTAGGGATACAGGAGTAGCACAAGGGGCACGGGATCCCCAAAGTGTTCAGTTAGAAAGTCATCATGTGCAGACATCTGGGGTATGGAAAAGAGTATGATTATCAGAACTGGATCTAGGTTTAAGCCTTGGTTTTGACTTGGTGTGTAAGCTTTGAAATGATTTTCCTTTTGAGTTGCATTTTTTCATTATTAAAATGAAGGTAATAATATCTTCCTTGAAGTTTCTTGTGAGGAGAAAATGAAGAAAGATACTAAGTAGGTGTCTAGTAAACAGCAGCTGCTATTATTATTGTTATCATTAAGGCAAGAAGGAACAAAGGAGAACCTCATCAAGAGAGTGAAGAAGAGAGAAAGGGGTCAGGGAGGAAAAGAGATCAAAGAGTGCCTGAGAGTTCTAATTCCTAGAGCAACAATTTATGGTGTCCTGCCTCACCCCTCACCCTCACCATCTCCAATCCTCCTGAGCACTTACTTTTGATGGCCCCAGCTCCTTGGAGCCTCAGCAGGAAAGTCAGGGCAAGGGCTGTCAGGATCAGAGCTTTGTTCTGGAACATTCTATCTTCAGAGTGTATGTTGTGAGGACTACAATGACTCCTGAAAGGACAGGAACAATGATGAGGAACGGGGGCTGGGTGGAAGCAGACAAGAGCTCTGAAACTGTGGGCTTGTATCACCCAAAAAAGGCCAAAAGTAATAGACAGGAAATGGCGTGGCTAGCTGGACTCAACCATTCAAGGAAATTAACAGAGCTGACATTGTCTGTTGCTGAGTAAAGAGGATACTGGAAGGAGCTTGGGAGGCAATAGGAGAATTTTCAGGAACTAGCATAGTCAAGGCAACTTCATGTATAGTACATCTTCAAGGTTAGAGAGGACACAGATTTCAAATATTCCTCATTCCTGAAAGACCTCTTATGCTATGTAATTCTTTTTGTCTCCTGTATTTTCTATGCCACCATTTTATTGACATTCTAATATCTATGTTAATAGTTGATGTTAGTTTGAAATTTTCTTCATTAGATTTTGTGGTCCAACAAGAACACATTTATAAGTTTATAAAATAGGGAGTAATGTTCACTGAAAGGAAAGTCTTTACCCAGAATACTGAAATCAATGCTTTGGAGGAGTTGGATCCTTAATGCTGTTTTTCATTTTCTTCCTCATTTACTGGTCTATTTACATTCTCTATGGACTTTACTTTTCCAAAGCATTTCAGATCTATTTATCTCATTTGACCTTTAGAATATTGCTGTAAAGCAAGTTTTATCATCTTCAGATTGAAGACAAAAAAATTGAATTCTAGAAAAGGTAAGCAATTTCCTTAAAGTTGCAATACATATGTGGTAGAAGAGCTGATGTGTCCTTCCTCTCAAGTGCAAGAGCATGAATTCTCTAATCTGGCTATAAATCATGCCCCTGAATGGCTTTTTACACACTGGGATATCACTTGCTCCACCTCAGACCATGTTCTGTGGGTTTTGAGCAGTGACAGTTTGGGGTGAGGGAATGACAATCCCCAGAGATGGGCCCACATAATATATGAAATCTCCTTCAGAGCAAACAAAAAACATATCTCCCAAACCTCCTGCTTTATCTGATTACTCAAAATGAGCATCGCTGTCCTCCATCTATCAATTGTCACATCTTTCACACTAAGCTTCTGCCCAGTGAGTGATGACTCATAACAAGCTCAGTGTTCATTGTTTCTTATCTCAGAATCTGTCCAATCCCAGGGGACATAGGCGGTTATTTTGGTTCATGATTTCTGAAATGTCAGAGTGGAACCCCATTTAGTAAGCCCTCTGACTGCAGCTCTCTCTGCCTTTCCATCCTGTTCCACCTCCACGATGGTCCTGCAGGTCCCTGAAGCCCCCTGGACAGCAGCTCTGACAGTGATACTGATGGTGCTGAGCAGTCCCATGGTCCAGGGCGGGACCACCCCAGGTAGGTGCAGAGTAGCTGCTCCTGCAGGGCCTGCCTGGTCAGGGAGGGATGCCTGGGGCCTTTCCCTTAAGGGTCCTGACCCTGAGATGGGCCGTGGGGGCTCCTGCCATAGCCCAGGATCCTTCAACCATCTAGAGCATCAGGCTGGCCCCACGTTGAGGTGGGACTATCCTCTCTCCTACAATGAGCATGGAAGAGTTCATGTGGCCAAGGGTGCAGCATGCTAATCTGAGGTGGAAAATGGGCCCTAGAGACCTGGGAGAGCTTTAGGGGGACAAGATCTCCAGAGAGAGGCCAGCAAGGTCAGCCTCCTGGACAGAACCAGAAGGGACTGCCAGATGACACCCTAGGCTGGGGCACCAGGCTCTCAGATCACCCTGCCGACTCAGTGCTCTAGGGTCGAGCAGGAGCCTGCACCCTCAGGCAGTGATGGACCTTGATCAGAGACCCTTAGTGAGGCCAAGGAAGAGGTGAGGAGGGGAGAGACTTCTTGCTCATGCTGCCTCCCTGTGGCCAGCTCAGGTTCATGGCTCCTGGGATGCTGCGTCGGTCCATCTCTCCAGAGCTTCTTAAGTTTCCTATCCAAATTGACACCCAACACCAGGAGGGGCAGGGCTGAAAAGTTTGTTATCTAGATCTTTCTCTAGCTTTCATCTTTCCTTTCCTAGAGCTTTCCTCTTTTAGCTCCTTCCTCACAGCTCCCTAAAATATACTGCCTTCCTTTCACTTCCCCAGTTTCTAGGGGTAATAGCTTGAGTCTCTAGAGTACAGTCCCTCAAACCCAAGTCCCCTCAAAATTACCCTTCTATACTGACGGAAATGTTCTCTGATTGATAAATGGAAATGGGGAAACAAGGATTCACCTATTAAAATTATAGGAGCACATTCAGGGCTGGGCAGTTGGGTAGGGAGGGTTGGGTGTCTAGCAGAGGCAGAAAGATTCCCAGTCTGAAGAAGGTTGGGGGTTTGGGGGTCTAGTGGGGAGGCACCAAGAGGAGGTGGGTCAGGAAACCTGAGCCAAGAACTGGCATCTTGTCCTAGCATTGCAAAGACATGTCTGGTGGACTAAGGCAAGCCATTCCCCTCTCCCCTGACCTTTACCACCAGTTGTATAGCTTCTGGTGAGCAGTGAGGTAGGACAGAGCTCACCAGACAAACCACTCATTTTGGGCCAACACCACAGTGATAGAGGTAGTAGCCAGACCACTCCTACTTCTGTCTACCTGTTGCTCCTGGAAACTCCAGGCCTATTTTCTTCTGTCCTCAGGACAGCTCCCCGTATTTAGGGCTAGCACTAGCAGCAGAGCTTCATCTGGGGCTGTGGATTCGTGATGTTTGGCCTCAACCTTCCCCATTTCCTCTTATTTAGTCTTCCTCTGACAAGGTGAAAAACAGGTGATCAAACTATTTATACACTCATTTGCAGCCCCACCACACTTGTACATTAAAGGAGGTCTTGGAAGTTGCATGATAAATTGGATCTGGGATTTACATTTGTGAAATTCTGTTCCAATGAAAGTAACAGGGCTAGCTATTAAAATACACACATTTAATAATCTTTTTAGAGTTCCTTATGTTCCAGGCAAACAGTTCATTTTATTTGTTTGTTTATTCATTTCACTGATACACAAATATTTACTGTGCACTATAGATGCTAGATACCAAGTATACAAAGAAGAAGACAGTAGTTAACATGAGAAGGTAACATGTAGAGGATGAAAGAGATATGAAACGAAGATACCACCTTAGTTTCTCCAATGTGGCCAATAACAAACCAGGCTCAAAGAGTCTGAGACATAAGCAAACCCAAATGTGCTTGATCATGCTTATTTCTGTGCACATCTGCACCAGAACACTGCTGGTGGCCCCCCAGGAAGCCCTGTCACATTTCTTTATGTTAGAAATTACATCCTCAGTAACTTAGAGCAATGGCTTCCACCCCAGGTCCTGGATATTGTGGTTACTGTCATCAATCAAGACACATTCCTGCAGCCAGATTTGAAAAATAAGAGGATATGTTAACATCAAGACTAGAAAGTCTCTCCTACACCAAGCTCTAAGAAATTTATTTCTAGATTTCCAGCACAAACACAACCAGAACAAAATTGCGATAATCCAAGAAGTAATAATAGCCCATAAGAGAGAGCACCTCACAAGAAATAAGGCAGGGCTCCCTGGAGGAGGTGATATTTAATTTAAGATCGTCACAAGGAAGTCAGTAAAAGGAAGGAGTTAGGTAGAGCAGCGCACTCTCCTTTCCCCAGGGCTTCCTCCCCAAGGGCCTTTCCCCATGGGCCCCCAGGTGAGATCCTGCCCCTCCCTGTGACCCCAGAGGGAAATCCCCTCCTCCCAAGCCCTTATCTCCCAATACCCTGCTAGCTGCCCCCAGAACTGATTACTTTCCCTCAGTGTGCTCCCCCACTCTCTAAAGATCCTTGAATCTGCCCTTATCATACTTTTTTTTTTTAAACTTCTTTAAACTTTTTTTAAACTTTTAAACTTTTTTTAAACTTTCCCTTTAAGACTTTGCTCTGGGCAGGGCCTTTCTATTACTTAATGCTGGGAAGGAATTCAGAAATAAGGGCCTTAAACTTCTCAGTTTATAGATGAGAAAATTGAGGCCTAGAGAAGTGCTGAGACCTAAGATCCCCTAACGTGCTATTTGAATATATATATATCTAATACTTAAAATCCAACCCTGAGGTAGGGAGGTTTGGGGGGAATAATTAGTAGCGTGTCCATGAAATGGAATGTACACATCTCTCAATAAATGAGATGAGCACAGGCACGTCCTCCTGACTCAGGGCATGCGGCGGGGAGAACATGAGAGCCCCTGGCATCTGGGGTCGAGGCTCAGCACCTCCCGCTCCCTGCAGGGAATTTCCTGTTCCAGAGGCTGATGGACTGCTACGAGTTTAACGGGACTCAGCGCTTCGTGGAGAGATACGTCTACAACCTGGAGGAGATCCTGCGCTTCGACAGCGACGTGGGGAAGTGCGTGGCCCTGACGGAGCTGGGGCGGCCGATCGCCGAGTACTGGAACAACATGAAGGAATTCATGGAGGACAGGCGGGCAGAGTTGGTGTTGGACAGGTTTTGCAAACACAATTACGAGCTCTTTGAGGGGCTCACGGTGAAGCGCCGAGGTGAGGGCAGCGGCCGGGTCTCCCGAGGGCGGCGGGGGTCGGAAGAGAGCACGGGGCGAATGGACATTATGGGCCTTAGGCGGTCTCAGGAGGTGGGAGGAGTACTTTGAAGTGGGGAGGGAACAAGTCCAGGGAGAGAGGACATGAACTGGACCGAGGATGAGGCGGCAGGAGATGGAGTCAGGAGACAAATCGTCAGATCAGCAGGCCCGATGGCTGAGTGGATGTGGTGCCTCAAGTAGGGCATGTAGGGGAGAAGCACCTGTGGATAGACAGTGAGTTCACTTGGGCCTGTTGGGTTTGAGATGCTTGAGGGACACCCAGGTGGACTGTTTGAGGAACACTCCTAGTAAGGGGTCTGGAGCTGGGGGGAAGGAGCTGGACTAGATGAGATTGTCTGTGGAGAGGAGATCCAGTAGGAGAGAGAAGAGGACAGAGGACTGTGTTAATAAATACAGATTTATTTATTTATTCCTCCCCCCATCTGCTTTCTATGTCCATTTGCTGTGTGTTCTTATGTGTCTGCTTGTCTTCTCTTTAGGCAGCACTGGGAACTGACCCTGGGATCTTCCAGAGCGGGAGAGGCGCTCAATTTCTTGCTCCACCTCAGCTCCCTGGTCTGCTGCGTCTCTTATTTTCTCTCCTCTGTGTCTCTTTTTGTTGCGTCATCTTGCTGCACCAGCTTTCCACACGGGCCAGCTTGCCTTCTCCAGGAGGCCCCAGGAATCGAATCATGGACCTCCTATATGGTAGACAGGATCCCAATCGCTTGAGCCACATCCACTTCCCTGTAACACTTGTTAGGCAAAGAATGTTTAACTAGCTGTGAAAGTATCTATCTCTTCATTGCTCCATCTTCATGAAAAGGGTACAAAATTAGCTCAAAAAATTCTTGAAAGTAAGATATACTTAGACAATGGTACTCTCATCTCTGTCAATCTAATAACTTTTTTAAGTTTCAGAGGTTTACAAAATCATTTGTCTGCTTCCAATACACAAATGGACAAAGGATAAACATTTCCATTATAGTAAGGAGAAATTGGGAGGGAAATATGAGTCATGGGCCATCTACAGTTCAGTAAACCTGCAGGACATACTTCATTAGATGTCAAAGTCTGAGAGTCACTCTTAACACAATGGTTTCTTCTCCCTGGGGCCAGATGGGGACCCACCCTTTCCACAGGCTTGCCCAATGGACATTTTCTTGGTTCCACCCTCATCAAGCATCTGGGTGGCAATTGAGCTCCAGGCCTCACCCTCCAAGAGCATTGGGGTGATTGCCACACTTTACCCAATTTTTGGGTTAGAGTCTTAGACCCCCTAGTACAGTGAAGTGAAGACAACATCCTCCCTAACCTTTGGTATACAGGCTCAACGCTCTCAGAGCAACGAGTTGACTACCTGGCTTTCCCTAATCTATGGGGGACAGGTCCACTCCTCTCAGACCTATGAGGTGCTGACCTTAACTGTCCTAATCCTTGAGGAATGTGCTCAATCCTCTCCATGCCCTGGGGTGGCAAAACTGTCCCAGAACATCAGGTGGGAACATCCACCCTCTTCAACTGCTGGGACAAACTCACCCTTTCTGTACACGTGGGTGGGGTTCCTCTCTAGGCCCAAGGCAATATTTTAATTCCAGATCTCAGCTTCCATGGTTTTCCTCTTAAAGCTGTTTCTCCTTCAATCTCTCCTTTCCATGTACCTTTTAGTCCAAGCTGACAGTGGTTTTGTTCATACAGCTCTCTCAGAAAGCTTGTTTGGGCATGCAAGATGCAGGGGTCTAAGCCATCAGACAGTAAGACTTTCCACAAATCTTTCCTAGATAACTCATCTTCAATCCTGATTTACAAGGTCTAAGTTTAGTTATCTCCTCAAATGGGGCACTAACTTCTGGGGACTTGATTTCCAGAGGCTTGGAATTTCTGGAATCAGTTTCTGATTTTTTTGTGCCCAACAATTCAGTCCTCAGCTTATCTCATTCATCTAGCATTTTGCTATAAGCTACATGGAGAAGCCAAGCTGCATTCTCCATGTTTACTTTGGAAAGTTCTTCAGCTAAATTCCCATGCTCGCCATTTTCAATTTCTGCCTTCCATAAAACACCAGGATTTAATCTTGCTAAGTTCTCTGCAACTTTGAAACACGGATCACCTTTCCTCCAGTTTCCAATAATAGTTTCATCATTTACTTCTAAGGCCTCATAAAAAGTCTCTTTAGAGTCCATATTACTATCAACAGTCTCTTCAAAGCACTGTAGGTCTTTTCTAACAAGCATCTCACAATTCCTCCAAAACATACCCCTTACTTGTAAAACTGTTCCAGCATTTTTGTAATTGCAAAAGCACTTCCCCACTCCTCGGTACCAAATAAATAAATAAATAAACCTTTAAAAGGCATATAGTTAAAATTTCTGCTATGAGTGCTGCCTTTATCTCTCTCTCATTCTTCTCAATCTTTATTATATAATTGAAGATGTATTTGTATCTTTTCAGTACCACCTTTACACACTAATGATTGTGCTATGAATATTTTAAACATCTAGAAACCCATTCCAGAATCCAAATGTCTAGAAAATAATCATCTCAAATGCCATTACCTTTTTTCTCCCTGCTTCTAGTCCAGCCAAAAGTGCACATCGCCCCCTCCAAGAAGGGGCCCCTGCAGCACCACAACCTGCTCGTCTGCCACGTGACAGATTTCTACCCAGGCAGCATTGAAATCCAGTGGTTCCAGAATGGACAGGAGGAAACAGCTGGGGTCGTGTCCACCGGCCTGATTCGTAATGGAGACTGGACCTTCCAGATCCTGGCGATGCTGGAAATGACCCCTCAGCAGGGAGACGTCTACACCTGCCACGTGCAGCACCCCACCCTGGACAGGCCAGTCAGCGTGGAGTGGGGTGAGTCAGCCCCTGCTGACACCAATAGACCCCACATTCTGAGGAGGAGAGGACACCAACTCTGGTCCCTCATTCTCTATTATGTCTACATGCTGGGTCCTGTCTACCCTTCTTCCTCCTACACAAGCCCCTGGCAATGGTCCTAAGCAGTGGGCAATGGACACTTGTCCATCCCTGGCTGAGGGGTTCTGAGGACTCACAGATCTCTGCCCTTGTCAGAAAATCTAGGAAACTGAGGCATCTTCCAGAATGGCCACAGGCATGGGAAGAGCTCTCTTCCTTCAGGTATTAGCCTCCCTGGAGTATTTTGAGAGGCAGCTACCTGAATCAGTATTTGCCCCTTGATAAGTCAACACCTTAAACTCTAGACCTTGAAGGTCCTTTTAAAATGTACTCCTCATTTAATTGAGAAATGTATGTATTTATTCATCTGTGTTTACTTTTTAGTTTTTAATTGTTTATATATTCAATTATTAAAAGTACAAAATAAAGTTAAAAAAAAGAAGTCCGCCCTATCCAAAGTGAACCCTTCTCACTGTTTTCCTTCTGGCATTCTACATCAGGCTCCAGGACCTTGGCCAGGTCCTGAGGGGCTGCAGCAGGAGGGGGTGAGACTGACCCCAGGGTCTGTTCTTCCAGAAGCACAGTCTAATTCTGCCCAGAGCAAGATGCTGACTGGAGTCGGGGGATTTGTGCTGGGGCTTGTCATCCTTGGAGTGGGGGTCTTCATGCATAAGAGGAGCAAGAAAGGTATGAGCTGTCCTATTACTCAGGCTCATCACAGTGTTTTGTTTCTGATGGATCCATCTACAACCAGCCTCTGCCTTAATTCCCAATGGCAATATGAAGGCAATGCTGAATGAGTGGGAAAGTTTATCTAAGGTGTCTAAGGTGTTCATAATGGCTGAATATATCTCCTTCCCTCTTTTCATTTTAGTTCAACGAGGATCCCTATAGACAGGTAATATTCCAGCCTCATTTTCCTTGAGCGGGTGGGTTGCAGACAGATGTCACTCCTTTGAATGCATTGTGAATGTAAGGCACCCATTGAGAAGGGTGTCTTGGAGCCTGAACTTCCCTTCCAACCTCAGCCTTAGAGTGAATGTAAGGAAAGGGCAATCCTTGGCTCCATTTATGAAGGAAGCCAAGAAAAATTTGCTTTTTTATCAGGCTAAGACAGTCTCTCACCATAAATTTTCTCTCCTGGCACTTAGAGTAAGAGATGCCAATAAAGTTAGGATAACGTTTTCCTTTTCCCCACAGGGATCCTGATATGACCTGAAAGTCTGTATGTGCCTTGGAACAAGCATTCCTCTGTTTCTTTGTTCCCAGAAGGCTTGAGTCAGACTCTCAGCTTCCCAAGGGGGTGTTACTGCCAACTAACTGCTCTGAAACCAGTTTCTGTAGTTCTGCTATTTGATTCAATGCACAGCTACTCACACGAGGATGCTAACCAAGTTCCCTTCTCCTTAGCTCTGTAAACAATCAAAATCCAACACCATATGTAACATTTATGTAATCTAAATATCTTTTAAAAATAAAAATAAAAAAATTTTTAATCCAACACGATTGTCTGTTTTCTTTTCACAATATGTACTAAGGCATCTCTTCCATTGCTTTTTTGATTGTGGGTTTTGGTAAACAGTAGGAATTAATGAAGAAGCTCGTTGTTTATATCTAGATAAGAAAAAACTCAAAAAAATAGGGATATCCTAATTATTGGATAAGTTGGCCAATTGGAAGTGGACCTCCTCCATATTTGCTGATTTCATTGGACTGCCCTATATTCATGTTTAGCACCTTCATCCCAGTAGGTCTAGGACCATTATTCTTAGTTATTCATGGATGAGCAGACCCTGAATTCTGAGATTATTGACCTAATTTCGCTTGCACTGATTCAGCATATAATTAATTGAAGGCATGATATACTGCTTTCCCAGGAAACAAATTTAATCAGAATTAAAAATTAGAAATATAACGTTATAAGCTTTAAACCCTTTCTGTGCCTGCCATTATAAATAGATCTTTATGAAACATAGCATATTTTTTTCATTTAAAAAAATTTATTGAAGTATAACACTCATACATAAACATACATAAACAATAAGTGTATAGTAAAAGTTCTGAACTTACAAAACAAACATGCATAACATCATACAGGGAGGGCTTTTATACTTCACCCCACCATTGTTGTGAAATATTTTTAACAAATGATTAAAGAGCATCCTCAGAATATTACTACTAAACAAAGTATCTTAAATTTGATGTAGTTTTCCTACTTTTTTTATATCATTCATACATGAACATACATAAACAATAAGTGTATAGTAAAAGTTATGAACTTAGAAAATAAACATGCATAATATCATACAGGTCCCATACATCAACCCAACACCTTTCATTGTTGTGAGACATATGTTACAAATTATGAAAGAATATCATCAAAATCTTACTACTAACTATAGTCCATATCTTACATTTGGTGTATTTTTCTTCCAACCCTCCCTATTATTTTTTTAATATATTTTTATTACAGAAGTTGTGAACTTATAAAACAATCATGCACATGTATAGAATTCCCACACAACACCCCTCCATCAACATATCACATCGTGGTGGATCATTTGTTACAGATTATGAGATAATATCATCAGATTATTACTACCAACCATGGTTCATAGTGTACATTTGGCACACTTTTCCCGTACTCCCCCATTATCAACACAGTACATCCTTGGCATAAATGCATGAATATTACAGTATTGCTGTTAACCACAGTCCATTGGTCACTCCAGTTGTATTTTTCCCATGCTTTTCCACATTCCCACCACCCTGCAATATTGACACATACCTGCTCTAGCTCACAGAAGGACACTCTTGCATCTGTACCATCAACCACAATTCTCATCCACCTCTGGGTTCACTGTGTTATTCAGTCCCTAGATTATTCTCTAGCTTTCTTTCAATTGATATTTACATCCCTAGACGACTCTTTCCAGCCACATTCCCATTTATAACCAGTTGCTACTCACTATAATGTGTTACCATCAACTCTATACATTTCCACACTTTTACAGTAAAGTTAATTAAAACTTCTACACACATTAAGCATCAGTAGTCCTTCTCAGTCCTCCTCTTATCTCCTTTAAGAATCCACCACCTACCACTAGGTCTTGAAGATGTTGTCTTACATTTTCTTCCAGAAGCTTATGGTTCTTGCATTTATATTTAGGTCTTTAATCCATTTTTAGTTAATTTTTATACAAGGTCTGAGATGGGGTCCTCTTTCTTTCTTTTGGCTGTGAATTTCCAGTTTTCCCAGCACCATTTGTTGAATGGACTGTACTGCCTGAGCGGAATGGGTTTAACAGGCTTGTCAAAGATCACATGACCATAGATATGAAGGTCTGTTTCTGAACCATCAGTTCGGTTCCATTGGTCTATGTGTCTATCCTTATGCCAGTATCATGCTGTTTTTACCAATGTAGCTAGATAATATAAAGTCTGGAAGTGAAAGTCCTCCAACTTCGCCTTTCCTTTTTAAAATATTTCTGGCTATTTGGGACCCTTCCAAATAAACTTGATAATTGTGCTTTCCATTTGTTTTAAAAATACTGGTGGAATTTTTATCAGGATTGTATTTAATCTATATATCAATTTGGGTTGAACTGACATCTTAATGATATTTAGTGTTCCAGTCTATGAGCATGGATTGTTCTTCCAATTATTTAGGTCTTTTTTTTATTTCTTTTAACAAGGTATTGTAGTTTTCTGAATACAAGTGCCTTACATACTTGTTAAGTCTATTCCTAAGCATTCAATTCTTTTAGTTGCTACTGTAAATAGAATCCTTTTCCTGACTTCCTCCTCAGATTGCTCATTACTAGTGTTTTTAAAGTCTAGTTCATGTGATATAAGTATAGCTACACCAGCTTTTTTTATTGTTGTTGCTACTGCATGCATGGAATATCTTTTTCCAGCCTTTCACTTTAAATCCATTGGTATCCTTGGGTCTAAGATAAGCCTCTTACAGACAGCTTATAGGTGGCTCTTATTTTCTTATCCATTCCACCAGTCTGTTCTTTTGATTGGGGAGTTTAATCTATTAACATTCAATGTTATTACTGTAAAGGCAGTTCTTATTTCACTCATTTTGATCTTTGGATTTTATCTGTCATATTTTATTTTCACCACTCTATTGAGACTTTTAGTTACTTTTACTGACATAATCTTCTTTTCTAGACTCTCTTCCAAACCTCTCTCTCCTGTCTTTCTTTTCAGATTGTAGGACACCTGTTAGTATTTCCTGCAAAGCCAGTCTCTTTGCTACAAACTCTCTCAGTTTCTGTTTATCTGTGAATATTCTGAACTTGCCCTCATTTTTGAAAGACAATCTTGCTGTATATAAGATTGATGGCTGGAAGCAAATGTGGCTCAGGCGACTGAGCTCCCACCTACCATATGGGAAGTCTGGGTTAGGTTCCTGGTGCCTCCTAAGGAAGATGGGATGGCACAAAAAGATGATGCAGTGAGATGACGTAACCAAGAGACACAGCAAGGAAACACAATGAGAGTTGCAGCAAAGCAGAGAGTGAAGGTGGCTCAGGCAATTGGGGCCTCCCTCCCACATGGGAGGTCCTGGGTTCAGGTTCCGGTGCTTCCTAAAAAGAGAAGACCCAGCATACAACAAATAGACACAGCACATGCAAAGAATGAAAGCGTGGGGAGAAATAAATTAATAAATCTTAAAAAAAAAAAAAAAGGATTCATAGCTGAAATTTTTTCTCTTGCAATATTTTAAAGATATATCATACCACTGCCTTTATGCCTCCATGGTTTCTGATAAGAAATAGGCACTTAATCTTATTGGGTATCCCTTTTATGATATGCATTGCTTTTCTTTTGCTCCTCTCAGAATTTTCCCTTTGTCTTTGGCATTTGATATTCTGATTAGTATGTGTCTTGGGGTTGGTCTATTTGGATTTATCTGGATGGGAGTATGTTGTGCTTCCTGGACATTGATATCTAGGTCCTTCAATAGGGTTAGGAAGTTTTCTACCACTATTTCTTCATATATTCCTTCTGCCCCTTTTCCCTTATCTTCTCTTTCTGGGACACTGATGACACATATGTTTGCACGTCTCCTGTTGTCATTTAGTTGTCTGAGACCTTGTTCAATTTTTTTCCATTCTTTTCTTCATCTGTTCTATTGTATGTTCACTTTCAGAGGCCATATCTTCAAGCTCACCAATTCTTTCTTCTGCCTCTTTAAATCTGCTGTTACATGACTCCAGTGTATTTTTTATTTTATTGCACCTTTCATGCTTGTAAGATCTGCTATTTTCCTACGTTTGCTTTCCATCCCCCACCCTTCATTGCATTTGCACTCACTGTCTGCTCTGTGTGTTCTTCTGTGTCTGCTTGTCTTCTCTTCAGGTGGCACCAGGAACCAATCCTGAGATCTGCCAGAGTGGAGAGGGGCTACTCAATCTCTTCCTCCACTACAGCTGTATCTCTTATTATCTCTCTTCTGTGTCTCTTTTTATTGCATCATCTTGCTGCACCAGGTCTCCATGCAGACCAGCACTCCTCGTGGGCCAGCATTCCACTCAGGCCAGCTTGCAGTGTGGGCCAGCTTGCTTTCATCAGAAGGCCCCAGGAATCGAAACCTGGACCTCCTATGTGGTAGACGGGAACCCAATCACTTGAGCCACATCTGCTTCCCCAAATGTCTTCTACCTATCCTTAATCTCTTTACCCATCTCACTGAATTTATTAAGAAGATTTGTTTGAACATCTATGATTAGTTATCTCAGCTCCTCTATGTCATCTGGAAGCTTATCTTGTTTCTTTAACTGGACCATATCTTCCTGTTTCTTGGTATGGATTCTAGTTTTTTTTGGTGTCTTGGCATCTGACTTACTAGATATATTTATTCTGGGTGCAGTTTCTCTCTTTAGTTTAGGGCTTTCTTACACTTTCTCCTTTACTGGTTATGTAGTAGGAGCTGAGGAATTAGTTGGTGCTGTAAGCTGTGGAGGCTCAAGCTTCCCACATTGCCCCAGGGATGATGAAGTTTCTCCCACCTTTCTCTTTTGCCAGGGATAGGAACAAAAACAGAGCTGTGTGTAATAATCCAAGTCATGCAGGCCAAGACCATCTGGAGTTGCCCAGAGATACTGATGAAACATCATGTCCCTGCCTCCCTGCCTGGGAATTGACCTGCAGGTATGGGCAGCAGTCTATGCCATGAAGGTCCAGAATGACTGCAATTGCCCAGGTAGGCTTCCAACTATTCAGTCTGTGCCAGCAAAATGTACCTACGGTTACCCAGAGAAGCTAGTGCATGCCCTGCCAGAGGTGGGGCTGAAGCCTAGGCTAGGGCTGCAGTCCAATCTGGGTGGAAACAAGCTAGTCCTTACCTTCACTGTGATTTTCAATCAACCTGGCTTCCCCTCATGCCGGGGGCAATAGCCCCCTCTCACTTGGAGGTGGAGTGGACATCACCATTCCAAACTCCTCAGGATTGGGGGAAGAGCTATGGACCAGAGTGGACTTAATGGTATTCTGTTGTAGACATAATGTGATTCAAGCAACGGAAGAAATTACAACAGTGAGGTGGAGCCAGTGGCCACTGGACACTTTTGAGGCAGGGAAGGGAAAAGCAGTTATACAGGGGCTTTTTCAGGACTTGGGAATTATCCTGAGTAACATTACAACGATAAACATAGGCCATTTTACATCAGCATTTAACATGCAGAATGTGTGGGAGAGAGTGTGGTCTACAATGTGAACTATGGTCCATGCTTAATGGCAAAGCCCCAGGATGTGTATATCCATTGCAGGTGATGTGCCACACTAATGAAAGATGTTTATATGGGATGTTATGGAGGTGTGGGAGGTGGGGAACATGGAAATCCCTGTAATTTTGGGGAGCAGATAAATTCAAAATCTACATAGAAAAATTAAAAGAATCAACAAACTGTTAGAAAACTTAGAAAGTTTGCTTAGCTCAAAAAATTAACAAAAATCAAGAAATACAATGGTAGTAATCAATTGCAATATACAATTGAAGAATAAGATATCATTCAATATAAAATAAATGCTATAATGGTAAGCAATAAATTAAAAGAAAACACGAGATCCTCAAATGAGAGAACTTTTTAGCTCTAATAATAAATATTTTTAATATCTAAATACATGGAGAGGTCTTCCATGCT
Source organism: Tolypeutes matacus (assembly GCA_026826555.1). Lineage (NCBI taxonomy): Eukaryota > Metazoa > Chordata > Mammalia > Cingulata > Chlamyphoridae > Tolypeutes > Tolypeutes matacus. The sequence continues at coordinate 22,088,505 of JAKSZT010018658.1, read as the reverse complement.
AGGAATTAGGGTTACTAATGTTCCAAAGGTTTCAATTTACCACAAATTTAACGAAATGACAGTCCAAATTCCTGTGGAAATCTTTGAAGAATTCAACACACTTATTCTAAAATTTATAGGAAATAATGATACTGTCCAACTGCACAAGCATTTAAACCAATGCCATAACACGTGGTTTATGAGAACGCATCAAAAAACTGGCACATATTGTCAGAGACTCCAATGGTGGCCTATCAGATCCTCCTCATTGGGCCCTTGAGTCCACTGCTTGTTGACACCCTGCTCCTGAGAGTTGCCCTCAGAAACCATGTTGCCCAAAGATGTGACACATGTCTGATGACTCACTGGGTGGTACAAAATCCGGTGCTCCTTACTCAAGGAACTAACCCTGTGGTACAGTTCATACTCCAGAGCTCGTCATAGTTCAGGCTGAGTCTGGGCTCCACCAGAGGCTGCATCCTTGCTGAGCACTTCCTCAGCCCTGTCCTGCCAGTCAACGCTCTAACCATAACTTAATCATGCCCAGATTAACAGACCAGTTTACAAGCGTAATCCAATATCTATTTTTTGGAATTCATAATTACATCAAACTGCCAAACTACTACAGCATGGCTTACTGGCCATCTGATCTGTTGTGCCAACATCTCTTAAATGCTCAGCGGCATGCTGGGGGAAACTCCGATCACACATTGATGGAGTGGCTCCAGACAGCCGTTCGAAGGTCTGGAATGACGCGAGGGAGTTGCCGGACTCCGTTAGCCTCTGGACTACATACACTGACCTCGTACAAGTAGTCCAGGAAATGGGCATGCGCCATCCTGTCTTTGACCCTAATAACCAGGGATGCGATGCCAAGAGGTTCATGAGTCAGATGAGGGACCTGCTCGTGCAACATGCTACTGCTCCTTCGTTTGGGTCCCTGATGGCTATCTTGACCCCGTATGTGGGGCACCTGATCCATGAAGTGACAGCCATGATGGCTAGTCTCAGAGAGGCCAAGATCCAACAAACCAAGGTCTGTCCAGTGGTGATGAGGAGAGATGCGGCCCTATCTCATAAAATGGCTAAGTCCCCAGGCCAGGACTATAAGAGAGATCCTGTGAAGGTCACATGGAAGCAAATGTGGAATGATTTGGTAGCTGCCAGGGTAGACCCAACTAAAATAGATGGGCAACTGAACGTGGTCTTGTTAGACCTTTGGAAACAGCTAGAGCCTGCTCAGCAGTGACCAGGAAGAGCCCAGAAACCACAGAAGGTCAGGGAAACAGCACAACTCAGTGACTACCTGCTAGAGGACCCTGGGTGCTCCACAGAGCCAGTGTTTACCTTTACATAGGAAGCAGGCCATGGCATCTGAGAGGGGGACCCTTGGAAAGACCGGAGGCCTACATGGAGCTGGCCATCCACTGGTACCCACAAAATGAGCAGCATGTCTTGGCCCTTGTGGATACGGGTGCCGAATGCACCCTTCTTTATGTGCACCTGGATTAATTCACAAGCACCTATGCACGTGGATGGTTGTGGTTATACCAGACAAGGCAACTTGCGGGTCGTCCAGATAAAGGTGATATTGGGAAATGGGCGGGTGCTCCCGCAAATGTACACTGTGTGCATTTCTACTGTCCTAGAGTATATACTGGGTGTAGATGTGTTGAGAAACTTGACCCTGCAACCACTATTGGTGAATTCCGTCTATGAATAAGGGCAGTGAAAATCGTGGTGCAGGGACATGCTGAACACACCCCTGTTGTGTTGCCTGAACCCTGCAGGACAATGACCATAAAACAGTACTGTTTGCCAGGAGGGCATGAAGAAATAGCAGCAACTATTAAAAAACTGGTTAAGGTACAAGTCCTCCATGAGGCCCGGAGCCTGTTTAATGCTCCGGTGTGGCCCATACACAAGTGTGTCATATGACTGTTGACTATCGAGAGCTGAACAAGGTGGTTCCTCCTTTACATGCAGCTGTGCCCTCTATTCTTGACCTAATGGATACTTTGACTTTGACACTGGGAACTTATCATTTTGTTTTGGACTTGGCAAATGCCTTTTTCTCCATCGCCATTGCTGATGAAACACAGGACCAGTTCACCTTCACGTGGGAAGGCAGACAGGGGACTTTTACTATGTTCATAGCCCCACCATTTGTCATGGTTTAGTGGCTAAAGACCTAGAAAAGTGGCAATATGCTGATACTGTTAGGGTGTATCATTATATTGATGATGTAATGTTAACCTCTGATTCTCTTGCAGATTTGGAGGCTGCTGTTTCCACTCTGGTAGCCCACCTCAAAAGTCAAGGATGGGCAATAAATTGGGACAAGTTGCAAGGGCCTTGGTTGTCTGTCAAATTCTTGGGTATTTATGGTTGGGTAAGACAAAAGTACTTCCTGAAGCAGTAATCCATGAGATTCAAGCTTTCCCATGCCCTACAGCAATGAAACAGCTGCAGATCTTTTTGGGTCTCTTGGGTTACTGGTGGGTGTTCATTCCCCAATTGGCACAGGTCCTAAAGCCTTTATCTAAGTTAACAAAGAAAAGAAGCAAATGGGACTGGACTGACAAGGCCGAGCATGCCTTCATACAAGCCAAAAGAGCTAAGCAAGCCCAAACTTTGTTAGTGGCCGACCCCAGCCAGCCGTTTGAAATTAGATGTGCATATTACAGAAGAAGGCTATGATTGGGGCTTATGGCAATGGAATGAGTGGCTGCGATAGCCAATAGGATTTTGGAGTCAGCTATGGAGACAAGCAGAGAAGCATTAATAGCCTCATAGAGAAACAATTGGCAGCTGTGTGCATTGCCACACAGAGTACTGAAACCATAACCCAGGAAGCCCCGGTAAAGATATTCACCACCTACCCTATAAAGGAATGGGTGCAGAATTGGATCACCCAGCCAAAAAAGTGGCGTGGCCCAGACAGCAACACTGGCCAAGTGGGGGCCTATTTGGAACAGAGAAGCATGTTTGCTTCCAGTCCCCTGAGTAAAGAGTTACAACAAGCTTTAAGTCCCTCAACATATGCTGGGACACTGGACCCAAAGATCTCCTTGCAAGTTCCCATGAGTGAAGTTTCCCCGTACAAAGCCGGGGTAGGTACTCTGCCAGAGCAGACATGGTATACTGATGGAACCAGCCAAGGACAGGGGGCTCAGTGGACTGCCGTAGCAGAGTGCCCTCTAACCGATACCATTTGGTATGAATTAGGGTTTGGTCAAAGCAGCCAATGGGCTGAATTGAGAGCCGTGTGGTTCATAGAGGGCCGTGAAGCCATTCCCTTAGTGATATGTACAGACAGTTGGGTGGTATTTAAAGATCTTACCCTGTGGCTACAGGAATGGAAGCACATGGATTGGTCAGTAGCCCATCAGCCTCTATGGGGACATTCCATGTGGGAAGACCTTTGGGGATGGGGGTTGTCTAAAGAAGTGACAGTGGAAAAAAAAAAACAGTGGAGAGAGGGAGGGGCAAGATGGCGTTGGTGTAGGAGGGCGCACACTGCAAGCTCCCAGAGCAAGGCGGATTGGGGACGGGGTCCTGCCCGGGGGTCTGTGCTGTGCACGCGTGGAGTGAGAAGCTTGGGACATCTATCTGCGCAGATCGGCGGCGTGGACCGAACGGTGGAGATTCGTGAGTTTTGAGGCTGCCGGTGGAGGTTGGCACAGGCGGCTGAGCCCCGCGGTTACGGAAATAAAAAATAAAACGGCCATTTGGAGCCGCGGGCGGGGGCGAAAAAGTTTTATTTTCTGGGGAGCTGGCTGCCTGGCGCCCCTTGGACCTTGTGTGAGCAGAGCAAAAAGCTAGTCAGCACCCGGTGAACCGGAGGGGGATTTTGGTCGGGGAACGGAGCTGATCTCCCTAGCCACCCAGGGATAAGACCCGGGCCGCTGCGGAGCCAGGAGGAAGGGACACTTCCCAAAGAAGGGAGGGTTCGGTTGGAAGACAGGGAAGGGTATTTCATATTTTTAGACATCGATCTGGCTGCCTGCACCGCCCCATAGCTTTGGGGAGCAGATAAGCCGAACTGAAGCAGCACCAGGCTGAGAGCAGACGCGAATCTGCACTCAAACTGATTTACTAGCAGCCCGGTGACGCTGGAGCTCGGCGCCAGAAGGGGCGGAATCCGCCGTCTTTAGCACTCCTCACTGACTAACATCAGAGTTTCAGCTAACCGGGGCAGTCCGGAAAGTGGGACGTGCTTGATTAATTTCCACGGGCCCAGCTAGGGTCCCTTCCGTAAGGGGGTAGGTCTAGAAGAGGAATTATTTTGGGTCCTGCATTTGGCTAAAAAAAAAAAAAAAAAA
>JAKSZT010018658.1:21937207-22074201 GCA_026826555.1 Tolypeutes matacus | reverse complement strand
GGCTGTCAATGCGTAGACCACTTGGCCAGTGTGCCGTGTGTGCCCCCAATGTTTGATGTTACATCGAAAACCACTGCCCAGGATTATGGGTCGAATTGAGGAGGCCGTGTCCCACTCACGAGATGGCAGATAGATTTTATCGGGCCATGACCTTTGAGTCGGCAGTGCCAATATGCTCTTATGGCCACTGACACAGCTACAGGTCTGCTCTATGTATATCCTGTCCTCCAAGCAACCAAGCTGTGACTATGTGAGCATTACAACAGCTGTGTGCCATGTATGGCCGGCCATTGACTATAGAAAGTGACGAGGGTCCCATTTCAATGGACAAATAGTGCAGCAATGGGCCTTCCAACAGGGCATACAATGGGCTATCACGGGCCCAACAATCCCTTAGCAGCTGGCATGATTGAGCATTATAATGGCCTTTTCAAAACGGGCCTGTGGGCAATAGCCCTAGGAACTCCAACTTTGCGGGGGTGGCAGGATCCCCTTTGGTTGGTAGTACAACGTTTGAATTTACGAAACCAGCAGGGAGGAGTGGCACCAATAGAAGACCTGTTGCAGCATGCAGCTGCCCCCATTCAATTACACGTCACTACGTCACTACGAGGGATCCTCCGTTAGAACCTCAAGTGTGGGGAGGGCAAGTACTGCTGCCAGTGCACTCCGTAATTCACCGAGGACATACAGTCTCCGTGTCATGGCCCTGGACTTTAAAGGCTGCCCATGTTCGATGGGTAGCTCTGGTGGCACCCTAGGGAGACGAGGCACAGTGTCAATTAACTGTAACCCCCTGGATTAATGACGTATGGTCACTGAAGTTTACGGTGACCACACCTGCCACTGCAGCCACCATACTGAAAGATATGTTCATTCTGGCATTATGGCCCATCATGAGTTCCCCCATCTTGTAACAGGTTAAAGAGAGTGTCCCACCAGCTGTGCAGGAGGCCCAAGGGTATGGTATACTCGCCCTGGGCACACACCGCAAAGTGGCACTTTTCTGTCTAAGGACAACCATCTGGGATGTGTCTTGTTAGATGGGCATGATCTGCCTCTCCTAGTTACACTTACACATTTGTCTTACCACCCCTAGGAGTTCTGCCAACAGCTTGCTGACTTGGGCCCATAACTATGCTCAAGTGTACAACGTGTCCCGCTGCTGGGTGTGCACTGAACTGCCGGCCACTTCGGCCAATGGTTTGGCCTGGAGTATCACCCCCACAACACAGGACAATTGGACGTGGTTGGAGACGGCCGACCAAATGACAGCAGAACGGGAAGCAATTTGGCGGCATGTTGAGAAACTTCTCTACCAAGACATAAATCTGCATCCTCCGTGGTTTAGCTATGCCCTGTATAATGGATGGGGCTGGCTCCCTGCTGAACATGTTGAACTGTGGAACATTGCACCAAAGTGTATAGAACAAAAAGGGGATCCCAAAAGACTAGCAGGGGAGGTAACTCCAAATATGTGCAACACTACCCAAGTAGTGGTGGGCGGTTCCCACTAATGGAATGGCCAGCCATACGTTGGAACCAAACCTACCAACAGGCTGCCGGATGGGTACTTGCAGGTCTGTGGGCCCCATGAGTGGCCATACCTCCCAGCCAATTGGAATGTGCATTTTACATAGGACACCCCTTCATTCCAGTTCGCATTGTTTCCACTTTAGATCAGAAACCCCAAAATTGGGACACAGTATATCATAGATGGCACAGGACCAAACAGACACCCTGGTGATTTTACCCATTAGCTATTTTTCTTCCTAGAGGAGGAGCCATCATTAGATGTAGAAGCCTTAGCACATCACACTGCCCAAGCCCTGAATGCTTCGGAATATGCAATTGCCCAGTTAACAGAAGAAACTGATCAAATCCTCCTTGTTGTGTTACAAAACTGCATGGCCCTAGATTTACTCACTGCAGCAAAAGGGGGCACATGTGCATTAGTACATACAGAATGCTGCATATATATTCCTGATGATAAAAAATCCATTCAAGGGGCCCTGCAGGAAATGAACTATGAAATACAAAATATCCAGAAAACATAGGTAGACCCTGTAGATGACTTGTGGAAGTCCCTAGGCACTTGGAAATGGGCTCTTGGGGGAACCCTAATAGGCTTAGGGTGCATACTTCTATGCTTTTGCTGTCTATACTGCTGCTGTGGTATTTGGTTGCAATGTACCCCCACAGCTGCTAAAGCCGCTGCCCTTGGGGGTAGAGTGTGTGAGGGTTAAGACTCGGGCAGCGGCCCAACTCTTGAATCAGCTATTAGCTCACAAACTCCTTGGTCCAGCACACATAGTCTCTGAGCACAACAGTGTTGGCGTTCAAGAACTGGGTCTGTGAAAACGGTGCCACGGATGAGAAAGAAAGAATAAGACAAAGAGAAGAAAAACTGGGATCAGGGGACTCTCCGTCTGATATGGAGAGAAGAGCCCCGCCACCTCATAAAGTGTGGCTTTTATTTGGCTTTAGAACAAAGAAAATACATGTGAGCATGTGCAAGGGCAATAGATACTTGACAGTTACATTTTACTGAAATTAACAAGTCTTAAAGGTCAATGATTCAGCTCTTTTACATTTCTGTAATTCACAGGAAAGCTCAGGGTATTTCCCCACCCAGCTCCAGTTAGCATGAGACTCCAGAACTTGTTTATTACATTCCAAGGTGACCTTTTTTCTTGTCAGTTGCCATGGCCTTTAATTGAAACTCCATCACAGCAGAAATGATTCTGGGGAGTTGCATTTTGTGTTCCTTCTGTATAACATTTCAGTGATAACAGTAGTGTACCCTGCAAATAAAGAATGGCCATACTTGCTTGCCTGTTTGTCTGGAGCAGACTGCAGCTGTGCCAGTACGAGCAAATTTCCTTCTCCACCTAAGTTTTTCTTCTGCCTACCACCCTCACCGGCTCCCGAGGTGGACGCAGTGCACACTTCCCCAGCCCAACGTTTCTCTTGAGTAGGAATAAAAAGTCTCCTCCTCTAACGACCCAAGATCCCAGTCTTGTGTTCCACTTACTGCTTGATCAGGGGTGGGGGGCTCATTCATATGTGGGCATCTGGGTCTCCACTGAGGGGCAGGGAGGCCTCCCACCCTGGGCTGTAGAGGAACAGGCAGGGCTGGTCCCAAATGAGGCCAGGGTGTGGTTGGATCACGGCATCAGGGTGTTCAAGTTCTTCTTCACCATGATGATGTCAGCAATGCCCCTCCAAGCATAAAAATCAAAGGCATGAATAAGCTACAGCAGATGCCAGACAGTCTCTTTCTTATCCAGGCCCACAAAGAACTCCTCATCCTCATCAAATTCAAATATGTACACCCCAGACGGTCTATGTGTTTGGACAAAATCTGCATATGTTGACACATGATCTGCTGCATGAAGAGGAAAAGGGCTGGAGAATGTATGAATGTTTAGAAAAGTAAACAAAATATAGGAAGTGAGTGGACAGAGGGACAGTTATAAAGGAATACGAAGGAATGACACAGAAAAAGAGAAAGGCAAAGTGACATAAAATAAATGGGAAGAAAACAATGAGAAGAATGTCTCATTAAAAATTTCAGATTCTTTCCCTTGTCTCTGAAGACTCAAATGAAAATAATATTGAGCACAATAATAAAAATAATAAAATACAATATAATTTATTGAGCACTTACTATGTGTTAGGCATTTTTTCATTGAATCCTCAGACTCCATGTGGAAGCCATTGTTTTGGATTTAGGGAAATGACCACTAAGGGTTAAGTAACTTGCTTAAGCCATCCTCACCCAACTCCTTAGAGGACCAGACATAAAAAATATGCTGAAGCGGGGAATGCTGGAGTGGGCTTTTCTCTGATACTTTCTTAGTTTTGTATGAAAACTGTACAGTGTGTAATTGTGCACAACATTTTCATTTTAGGCATATTAAATTCAAACAACATCCACAAATTTTCTTGTTGAATTTACATGTTCCAATTTATAGTTCCAATTGGAAATAAAACTTGTTGTTGCATTTGAAATGTCAATGGGATTATATTTTAGTTTTAATTGATGTGTGAGGAATAGCAAAAAGCTGAGAACAAAAGAATCTGTTAGTATTAGAGCAAAACAGTAAAAATGAGAGCATCTGGGGGTTTACAATGGTAGAGAACCAAACTGAAACGAGGCTTCAGCAATCATGGGTCTAACTCCTTAAACAAGGATTCCCCTGACCAGCCCCAGCAGGAGGGAGCCAACCCTCCCATTAGAGCTTTTAGTGACAGGGAGCCCCTTATCCCTCAAGGCTGCTTAGGGTATCCACTGAGTGTGGGGGCTACAGGTATCACTCACCTACATAGAAGAAGTGAAAGAAAAAGAGGAAAAAGCAAAAATTACAAAGAACACACATGGGTACATGGTTATGGTTTATTCACCTTAGAATATTCATTTTTATGATAATCACAAATTCTTATAACTAAACTACTGTGCGTTTTGAACCAAAGCATTATCCTTCAAATATTAATTGTCATTCAGTAAAAAAAAAAAAATTCATTTGAATCTTAACTCTCTGGACACTAAGGACGTAACTCAGAAGATATGATCCTTCTCCTAAAGATGCTTGAAATCCAGAGGATGAGGACAATGAAAAGACAATTATTACCTAAGTGATTTGATCACTGCTGAGACTACACTGCTGAGTATACAAGGTATATACAGGTATACAAGTATACACTGCTGAGTATTTCCTCTGAGTATATACAAAGTATACACAAGATGCTACTTGAGAATCAAATGGCATTAAAATCCAAATGAGTTTCAGGAAAGGCTTCCTGGGGAAGGAGTTGCCTGAAGTTTGCAAAGCAGAGAAAAGGGAAAATGCCTTTTCTACCAGAGGAAGAAATATATACAAAAGTAAAGAAACACAACACTGCATGGAGAACTGCAAGTTCTTCACTGTGACTAGAGCTAAGAAGGCATGAGGACAGAGCTACAGAAGGGTATGCATTGTGCGCTAATTGCAGGTGTTTGGATTTTATCCCACAGGGCTTAGGAAACTGTTGAAGGTTCTTAAGCATGAGAATGATCTCATCAGATTTGTATTTGGAGGTGGCAGCAGTGGGAAGGATAAAATAGAGGAGGTTAATGGGAAAGCAAGGGCAGTAGTAGCTCCTCAGCCATCAGACAAGGACTAAAATGTTTACAGATGGGAGTAAGGAGAAGATTAGGTGAGTATGAATGTCAGTAGAGATCAGAATCCACAGGAATCAGTAAATGATACAGCGGGGGAGTCCAGAATGACTGGGCTATATGGAGACTTGAGAAGGAAGTAAAACAGTACCAGGAAATTCCCAGTAGAAAAATCCTCTAAAAATTGCAGGTGGAAACCCAGGTGCCCATCCAGTTCTGAAAAGAATCAGTACATCATGCCCCAAAGATCAACCACTCCCCTTCCCTGCTGGAACACTAACGGCAAACATCAGGTTCTGGAACATTGCTTGCTTGCTTTGCTATAGAAATATGTATGATTAAAACAGTCCTGTTTTTGGTTGCTATAGAAACATGTATGATGATTAAACTAATCCTGTTTTTGGCGCACGCGAAAAAGAATTGGCCACACGGGAAGGAGTTCTATAAAAACTGCAATGACCAGACATTAGTGCGCGACTCTCACTAGGGAGTGCGCCCCGGCCGGTAATAAAGGTTTCATTGAAATTTTCTCCTGGGAGTCATTATTTGCATGAAGCATTCCGCTTCATCTGGAGGCCCCAGCGAGATTGACTGAAGCCAGCCACACTGAGGCTTCCAGGGGGAGGCCTCTGAGAGACGTTCCTCAGCCCCGGTAAGTCCTCAGTCTGGCCAGAAACTCCAGGAGAAATTAATTATTCAACCTAAGAAACTGCCAGTTCTGTTCTGCTTGGGTAAGTCTGGATCCAGGGGAGGCCGTTGGGCAGCCGGACGCAGCGCTACTCCCATGGCCTGGCCGCCAGGTGAGACGTCACCCGGAGCCTTGGAATAGGCTCAAGGTTTGTGTGTCTGTGTGTGTAGCCGGCTGTCTGTCTGTAACGTTTCTGCTCAGTTTCTGTTCTTTGCTCTTCCTGTTCGTTGCTATGGGTCAATCCTCCTCTTGTCCTACCACACCCCTTGCCTGTTTCCTAAAGAGTTTTCAGGAATTCAAGAAGGCAGCGGCTGGATATGGAGCCAAGATCAACCCTGGGACCCTCCGAACCCTATACAAGTTGGAGTGGCCCATTTGGTGTGGGGCTGGCCGTCTGAAGGAACTACAAGCCTTCCAACAGTCTACAACATCTGGAAAATCATCTATGGCAAACCTGGCCACCCGGACCAGATTCCTTATACTGATGTGTGGCTAGATCTTCTTACAGACACTCCCAAGAAACTGAAAATTTGTCTTGCAGGACATGGGTGCTCAGCCCAGCCAGAGACGCAACTTCCTTTAAAAGCTCCCATGAAAAACCCCAGTCCTTCAGTCCTGCAGGATGCTCCTGATGAATGCCCCCTTACCTACCTACCCCCCCAACTTACCCCTCACCCCCCTCTATCTGCCCCCTCTCCTTCCACTCCCTCTCTTTCCCCTCTAACCCAGTCACCCACTAACAATCTCTACCCTCCACTCCCCACAACCACTGATACCTCTCTAACCAGCCCCGCCCCATACATGAAGGGGCACCCAGTATCAAGCTTCTGCAGCTTCTCACAACTTGCCTGATCCAGTCCCCTTACTGCCCCTCCACCAAGCAGGTCCAGGTCTGGGTGACGACAGTCTCCCGTTCCTGGTATATGCCCCCTTTTCATCTATAGACCTGTATAATTGGAAAAATCAAAATCCGCCATTCTCAGAAAAACCCCGAGGCTTGATTTCTCTCCTAGAAACTATCTTCTTCACCCATAACCCCACCTGGGACGACTGTCAGCAATTATTACAGGTCCTATTCACCTCAGAGGAGAGAGATCATATCCGGAGGGAAGCTGTCAAAACCATCTTGGGCCGAGATGGCCAACCTACTACTGACCCTGGCCGAATAGAACACGTGTTTCCTCAACCAGACCAGACTGGAATTACAATTAGGATCAAGGTAAGGAGGCTCTCGAGCGGTTTTGACAGACTCTCCTACGTGGCCTTCGAGCTGCTGCCAGAAAGCCAATGAATCTTTCTAAGGTGAGTGAAACTACCCAAGAGCCTAATGAGTCACCCTCTGCCTTTTTAGAGCATCTAATGGAGGCCTATAGAAATTACACCCCTATAAACCCTGAAGCACCTGAAAATCGTATAGCACTATAAATATAGCATTTGTATTGCAGTCTGCTCCTGCCATACGAAAGAAGCTGCAAAGGTTAGAGGGGTTTGAAGGGAAGCTATTAGCTGAATTAATAGAGGCGGCACAGAAAGTGTATAACAATAGAGAGGATGCCGATACTCTAAAAACCAGAAAAGTAGTCAAAGTTCTCCTGAGCACAATAGCAACAGACAGCACCAGGGCAGCGAAAGAAAACGTTAGGGCGGCTTCCTCCTGCGGATTCTCAGAGAACCAGAAAAAGCCAAGGCAGGGCAGAGTAGAATTACAAAAAGATCAGTACGCTTATCGCAAACAAAAGGGACACTGGAAAAATGAATGCCCCCAATGCCGGGCAGACTCCAGCCCAGCCCTGCAGTTGCTAGACTGATGGGGCCAGGGCTCACCAAGCCCCCGGGGAGCCCATGGTGAAACTAACAGTTGGGGGCAGCCTGGTTAACTTCCTGGTTGATACGGGGGCTACGTACTCTGCCCTGAAATCGGACCCTGGTCCCTTTGCAGATGAATATACTTTGGTTCAAGGAGCCACTGGGAAAATACACTCTTATCCCTGGACCACATCCCGGACTATTAATCTTGGAGCCGGGACGTTACTCACTCTTTCCTTGTTATGCCCGACTGTCCCTATCCCTTGCTGGGGCGAGACTTGCTACAAAAATTAAAAGCTACCATCTCCTTCGGTAGCTTTCAGTGAGACGAAACTAAAGTTTGGTGTCCAGCCCCAGACTCTCCTAGTAATCTGCCCCATCTCAGAAGAATATCTCCTAACAGGCCTCGGGACACCGCCAACAGCTAATCAGTTGCTGCAAGAGTTCCAGTGCCTGGTTCCGGGAATTTGGGCCAAAACAACCCCCCCTGGGCTGGCTCAGCATCAGATCCCCATGGTGGTGCAACTACTCAGCACATCTCTCCCCATCCGGGTACAGCAGTATGCAATTAGTCACAAGACCAGGACTGGAATTGAAAAACACATCAACTGTCTACTTGATGCAGGTATTCTTATTCCCTGCCAGTCCCCGTGGAACACCCCCATACTTCCTGTGCGGAAACCAGGAAGCACGGACTATCGGTGGTACAGGACCTCAGGGAAGTTAATAAAAGGGTTGAAACAATACACCCCACCGTCCCTAACCCTTACACACTTCTAAGCCAGCTCCCTCCAGAGCATACCACCTACTCTGTCCTGGATCTAAAATATGCATTCTTTTCCGTACCATTAGCACCGGTTAGCCAACCCATCTTTGCTTTTGAGGACTCTCAGCCTGGGGGAAGCGGACAACTAACCTGGGCCAGACTTCCCCAAGGATTCAAAAACTCCCCCACCTTGTTTGGGGAGGCTCTGGGGCAGGACTTGTCCCTCTTCAGGGAGCAGCATCCAGGTGTTACCCTATTTCAGTATGTAGATGACCTCCTTCTAGCCGCACCGGACTCAGATTCTTGCAAAGCGGCAACCCTCAGCCTACTCAAAGCGTTGGTGGAAATGGGGTATCATGTATCCGCCAAAAAGGCTCAGCTCTGCTCCCACTCCGTAACATATCTGGGATACATCTTGGAAAAAGGGGAACGGCGACTTTCACACAACAGGATACAAGCCATATTGGGCATCCCAGTACCGATCTCAAAACGACAGGTACGCAAATTTCTTGGTACAGTGGGATATTGCAGTCTGTGGATCACCGGATTCTCAGAAATTGCTAAGCCCCTCTACGCCACCACAGCGGGCAAGGGAAATGACTTATTATAGACCAAAGGACAGCAAAAAGCCTTTGAAGGTCTGAAGACAGCTCTGGTGAGTGCCCCCACCTTCGGGCTACCTGATCTGTCCAAACCCTTTCATCTATTTGTTGATGAAAGTCAAGGGATTAGCAAAGGAGTCTTAACCCAGTCCATTGGGCCTTGGCACCGACCAGTAGGGTACCTCTCAAAAAAGCTGGACTATGTAGCTGCTGGATGGCCCAACTGCTTAAGAGCCATCACAGCCACTGCCCTTTTAGTCAAGGAAGCCTCTAAGTTAACCTTTAGCCAAAACCTGGTGGTAACAGCCCCACATTCGGTGGAATCCCTCCTCCGCAGTCCCACGGACCGCTGGATATCTAATGCCCGAATCACACAATATCAAGTTTTATTGTTGAACCCACCCTCTGTGGTATTCTCAAAAACGGAGGCACTAAATCCGGCCACCCTGCTCCCTGACTCTAGTACCCACCCCCACACCCCCCGGTGGCCCACAACTGCTTGCACTTGCTGGAAACCCTGATGGGGCTACGCCCAGACCTCACTGATGTGCCTTTGCCGGAGGCTTCCCATAATCTCTACACAGCTTTTTTAAAGACGGAGTCCGTTATGCGGGAGCAGCAGTAGTAGAGCCACCCAAAACTATCTGGGCTCAATCCTTAAGCCATGGCACCTCCATCCAACGAGCCGAACTAATAGCCCTTACCCAAGCGCTAAGATGGGCAAAAGGCCAAACTGTCAATATTTATATGGACAGTCGTTATGCTTTTGCTACAGCCCATGTACACGGTGCACTGTACCAAAAACAAGGATTCCTAACATCTGGAGGAAAAGAAATTAAAAATGGGGCTGAAGTCTTAGTCCTATTAGAAGCCATTTGGTTCTCTAACCAAGTAGCCATTGTTCACTGCAAGGGACACCAGAAGGGAAACTCCCCGCAGGCTGAAGGCAACCGACTAGCAGATGAAGTCTCGCGAACCGCCGCCTTCCTACCAGTCGCCCCTGTCCAAATGCTCCCAACAGTCCCCAGCCGGGAGCCCCCAATAATGCACTACTCTCCAGAAGACGTCAAGCAGGGGGAAAGTCTAGGAGCTAAAATTTCCCCAGAAGGTTAGTTAGTCCTGCTTGATGGCAGAACATACCTACTTAAAGCAGTGGGGAAACAATTGGTCAAAAGGCTGCATGATACTACACATATGGGTGGCACCAAATTAATAGAACTAATAAAAAGAGACTTTATTTCTCAGTCTTGTCTAAAATCAGTAAAAGTATCACATCAAGATGCAAAGTCTGCGCAAAACTAAATCAAAGAGGAGGTGTCCAAGTTCCAGTGGGAACTAGGCTCTGCGGTGATGAAGTTTCAATTAAAGTCCATGACTAGTGACAGAAAAGAAGGTCACCTTGAAATGTAATAAACAAGCTCTCCAGTCTCATGCTAGGAGCTGGGTGAGGAACCATCCTGAGCTTGTAAGATTTACAATGTCTGTGAATTGCAGAAATGTAAAAGAGCTGAGTCATTGACCTTTAAGACTTGTTTTTTTTTTTACATTGATAAAAAACACTGGTTTTATTTTAGTATTTTAATTATTATTATTATTAGAGTTTTTAATTACTTTTATTTATTTTTTGTCTTTGTTTGGGAAAGCCTTTTTTTTTTTTTTTTTTTTACCGTCCCTAACCCTTACACACTTTTTTTTTTTTTTATTGTGGGTAAAAATCAAAATTTTCACAATACATACCAACATTTGCAAAATGATATATAAATATATATGCATATATGTGCATTTGCTTACAAAAATGTTATTTATGTATATATATAAATATATTTTAAGAGGTGCTTAGATACCCAAAATATTACACGGAACCCACTGGGATTCCCATGTTGCCCACCTTCCACACCTCCCACCACATCCCACATAAACATTTCCCACAAGTGTGGCCCACCACCCTCAATGGACTTATACATCCTGGGGCCTTGCCACCAACCATAGACCACAGTTCACACCGTAGACAACACTCTCTCCCACACAGTTCCGAGTGGTATCTGCTGACTTAAAATGGCCTACATCCGTACTCAGGACAACCTCCAAATCCCAAAGAAGCCCCTGTATTTCAACTGCTCTACCCCTCCCTGCCCCAAAAGTGTCTAGTGGCCATTGGCTCCACCTCATTGTTATAATTTCTTCCATTGCTAGAATCACCATATGTGAACAACTAGAATACCATCAAGTCCACTCTAGTCCATAATTCTTCCCCCAATCCTTAGGGGACTGGGATGGTGATGCCTTTAAGACTTCTTGATTTCAGTAAAATGTAACTGTCAAGTATCTTTTGCCCTTGCACATGCTCACACGTATTTTCTTTGTTCTAAAGCCAAATAAAAGTCACACTTTATGAGGTGGTTGGGCTCTTCTCTCCTTATCAGTTTTTCTTCTCTTTGTCTTATTCTTTCTTTCTCATACACGGCACTGTTTTCACCAACCCAGTTCCTGACCGCCAACATATGGCACCCAACATGGGGCACTGAAAATGAAATTTTTCATTCAGTCAGTGCACAGACCAAGGAGCTCCTGAGAGCAATTTTAAAAGAAAAAGAAAACAGAAAAGGTAAGCTTCATCCTTGGAATCATCAGGGTAATGGGTAATCAGTAGTCAAACTTTGAAGAGTACTCTAGATTGTTAAAAACTTTATTAAAAAGCACCGGTGTAACTATTAAGTCCTCGGCTTTTGAGGAACTTTTTTCTCTTGTACAGAAATGTTGTTATTGGTTTCAGCCGCAAAGTCGGGATATTTTAAACCTGAAACATTGGAAGTTAGTGAAGAAAGCTTTAAAAAGCGTTTATCAAAAGGGAAAAATAATTCCCCTTCATGTATGGTCTTTGTGTAGTCTTATTTCTGTTGCTCTTCAACTCCAGCTGTGGATGTTAACCCTTCAGTTCCAGCAGCAACTTTATAAACCTCCTACTGCTTACATAATGATAAGACTGTGGGGTGATAGAAGCTAATAAAATTAAACCACTGAAAAAGTAAGAAAATTTAGTAATACACTTTCCAGAAAAATTCTCAAAAGCAGTGAAATCGAAGATATATGTTTCTATTGATGTGTTGTAACTTGTTCTGTGTTTGTATGGTTGTTCAGTGTCTGTATATTTTGATACCTCTGGATGGTAATATTAATGAATAAAAATTATTAAAAGAGCTCTATTCAAATGGCCAACATTAAATAAGTGTTTATATTAATAAATAAATATGGATATTAATTTAAAATAATAAAAATATATATAAACAAACTAAATCATTATTCTAGCAAGTTTGTTTAATGTTGATGGTAATTGTACGTTGTCAGAAGTTTGCTTAGAAACAATTTCTAAAATCATTGTGCTAACTTATGTAGAGAAGGTATAAAGAATGTGCTTTTTTTTTTTCCTCTAAGTTAAACCATAGATTTTAATTAATAGTAAAATTATAAAAATGTGATATCATCAATTGTAATAAGTGTTCCACATCAAAGCAAAGATGGTTTTGTGGGAGTGGTGGTGTATGGGAATCCTGGATTTTATGCATGATTGTTCTGTAAACTCACAACTTGCCTAATAAAGAAAAAAAAATTTTCAAAGAGTCAGAGTAGCTTTGAACGTCCCAGTAGCAAAGCTGGAAACCTATTAGACACCAAATAGGAGTCTTCATCATGTGATTTTTAAAAAATAAATTCTTTCAAATTCCTAATGATAGAAATCTATTTCATTCATGCTAAATGACAGAGGGCAATCTACTTTTTTTTTTTTTACTTGTCTTTTTTTTTTTTTTAACTTTCTTTTGTACATTTAATAATTGAAAACATAAGCAATTAAAAACTAAAAAGTAAACACAGATGAATAAATATATACATTTCTCAATTAAATGTAATGGATACATGTAAATTTTTTGTTGTTTTGTTTTTTGTTTTTTTGTTTTTTGTGTGTGTGAATCAAACAATATATTACACAATATATTTGGTTCATAGTAATGCCTTCATACAGTATTTGTCCTTTTGTGTCTGGCTTGCTTCACTCAACATAATGTCCTCCAGGTTCCTCCATGTTGCCATATGCTTTATGACTTCATTTCTTCTTACAGCTGCATAATATTCCATCGTGTGAATAGACCACAGTTTGTTTATCCATTCATCTGTTGATGGACACCTGGGTTGTTTCCAACTTTTGGCAATGGTGAATAATGTGGCTATGAACATCGCTGTGCAGATGTCTGTTTGTGTCACTGCTCTCAGTTCTTCTGGGTATATACCCAGTAGTGGTATTGCAGGGTCACATGGCAAGTCTATATTCAACTTCTTTAGGAACTGCCAAACAGTCCTCCATAGTGGTTGTACCATCCTGCATTCCCACCAACAATGAAGAAGTGTTCCTATCTCTCCACATCCTCTCCAACACTTGTAGTTCTCTGTTTTTTTCATAGTGGCCATTCTGATAGGTGTGAAATGATATCTCATTGTAGTTTTGATTTGCATTTCCCTAATCATGAGTGATGTTGAGCATTTCTTCATGGGTTTTTTTTTTTTTTGCCATTTGTATTTCTTCTTCGGAGAAATGTCTATTCAAGTCTTTGGCCCATTCTTTAATTGGGTCATTTGTCTTTTTATTGTTGAGTTGTAACATCTCTTTATATATCCTGTATATTAAACCCTTATCAGATATGTGATTTCCAAATATTTTTTCCCATTGACTTGGCTGCATTTTCACCCTTCTGACAAAGTCCTGTGAGGTGCAAAGGTGTTTAATTTTGAGGAGATCCCATTTATCTAATTTTTCTTTTGTTGCACGTGCTTTGGGTGTGAGGTCCAAGAAACCACCACCTACTACAAGGTCTTGAAGATGTTTCCCTACATTTTCTTCCAGTAGTTTTATGGTCCTGGCTTTTATATTTAGATCTTTGATCCATTTTGAGTTGATTCTTGTATAGGGGGTGAGATAGGGGTCCTCTTTCATTCTTTTGGTTATAGATATCCAGTTCTCCCAACACCATTTGTTGAAGAGACTGTTCTTTCCCAACAGCGTGGGCTTGGTAGGTTTGTCAAAAACCAGTTGACTGTATAGGTTAGGGTTTATTTCTGGATTCTCAATTCTATTCCACTGATCGATATGTCTATCTTTATGCCAGTACCATGCTGTTTTGACCACTGTAGCTTTGTAATATGTTTCAAGGTCAGGCAGTGAAATTCCTCCCACATTGCTCTTCTTTATTAGAATGCTTTTGGCTATTTGGGTGCACGTACCCTTCCAGATGAATTTGGTAATTGCCTTCTCTAATTCTGTAAAGTAAGCTGTTGGGATTTTGATTGGTATTGCATTGAACCTATAAATCAGTTTGGGCAAGATTGACATCTTCACGATATTTATTCTTCCAATCCATGAACACGGAATGTCTTTCCATTTGTTTAGATCTTTTTAAATTTCTTTTAGCATTGTTTTGTAGTTTTCTGCATATAGGTCCTGTACTTCCTTGGTTAAATTAACTCCTAGGTATTTGAGTCTTTTTGTTGCTATTGAAAATGGAATTTTCCTCCTGATTTCCTCCTCAGATTGTTCAATACTAGTGTACAAAAACATTACTGATTTTTGCGTGTTGATCTTATATCCTGCCACTTTGCTGAACTCATTTATTAGTTCAAGTAGCTTTGTTGTGGAAACTTCAGGATTTTCTAAATACAGGATCATGTCATCCACAAACAGTGAGAGTTTTACTTCCTCTTTTCCTATTTGGACGCCTTTAATTTTTTTGGCTTGTCTAATTGCCCTAGCTAGAACTTCTAGTACAATGTTGAATAACAATGGTGACAGTGGGCATCCTTGTCTTGTTCCTGATCTTAGAGGGAAAGCTTTCAACCTTTCCCCATTGAGTATGATGTTGGCTGTGGGTTTTTCATATATGCCTTTTATCATCTTGAGGAATTTTCCTTCCATTCCTATCTTTTAAAGTGTTTTTTTTTTTTTTATCAAAAAAGGATGCTGGATTTTGTCAAATGCCTTTTTTGCATCAATTGAAATGATTGAGTGGTTTTTTCCTTCAATTTGTTAATGTGGTACATTACATTGATTGATTTTTGTATGTTGAACCAACCTTGCATACCAGGAATAAATCCTACTGGGTTGTGATGTATAAATCTTTTGATATGCTATTGGATTCAATTTGCAAGTATTTTGTTGAGAATTTTTGCATCTATGTTCATGAGAGAGATTGGTCTGTAATTTTCTTTTCTTGTGGAATCTTTATCTGGCTTTGGTATTAGGGTGATGTTGGCTTCATAAAATGTGTTGGGTAATTTTCCCTCCTCTTCAATTTTTTGGAAGAGTTTAAACAGGATTGGTGTTAATTCTTTTAGAAATGCTTGGTAGAACTCACCTGTGAAGCCATCTGGTCCTGGACTTTTCTTTGCTGGGAGATTTTTGATGACAGATTCAATCTCCGTAATTGTGATTGGTTTGTTAAGTTCTTGTATTTCTTGTTGTGTCAGTGTAGGTTGGTTATGAGTTTCTAGAAATTTGTCCATTTCATCCAGGTTGTCTAGTTTGTTGGCATATAGTTTCTCATAATATCCTCTTATGAATCTTTTTATTTCTGTGAGGTCATTTGTAACTTCCCCCTTTCATTTCTGATTGTATTTATTTGCATCTTCTCTCTTTTTTTCTTTGTTAGTCTAGCGAGGGGCTTGTCAATTTTATTGATCTTCTCAAAGAACCAGCTTTTGGTTTTGTTGATTTTCTCTATTGCTCCTTTTTTCTCATTTTCATTTATTTCCACTCTAATCTTTATTATTTCTTTCCTTCTTTTTGCTTTGGGATTGGTTTGCTGTTCTTTTTCTAGTTTCTCAAGTTGTTCAGTTAAATCTTTGAGTTTTGCTCTTTCTTGTTTCTTAATATAGGCATTTAGGGCTATAAATTTCCCTCTCAAGACTGCCTTTGCTATATCCCATTAGTTTTGATATGTTGTGTTCTCATTTTCATTTGTCTCAATATATTTACTGATTTAACTTGCAATTTCTTCTTTGACCCACTGAATATTTAGGAATGTGTTGTTCAGCCTCCACACATTTGCAAATTTCCTTTTTTCCTGTCTTTATTGATTTCTAGTTTCATTCCACTATGATCTGAGAAGGTGCTTTGTATAATTTCAATCTTTTTATATTTATTGAGAGCTGTATTGTGCCCTAACATGTGGTCTATCCTGGAGAAAGATCCATGGGCACTTGAGAAGAATGTATAACCCCCTGAGTTTGGATGCAGTGTTCTGTATATGTCTGTTAGGTCTAACTTGTTTATCATATTGTTCAAGTTCTCTGTTTCCTTGTTGAGCTTCTTCTAGTTGTTCTATCTAATGATGTGAGAGGGGTGTTGAAGTCTCCGACGATTATTGTAGAAATGTCTATTTCTCCCTTCAGTTTTGCCAGAGTTTGTCTCATATATTTTGGGGCACCCTGGTTAGGTGCGTAGATATTTATGACTGCTTTATCTTCCTGGAGGATCGTTCCTTTTATTAATATATAATGGCCTTCCACATCTCTTATCACTTTTTTGCATTTGAAGTCTCTTTTGTCTGATACTAGTATAGCTACCCCTGCTCTTTTCTGTTTACTATTCGCATGGAGTATATCATTTTCCAACCTTTTACTTTCAGCCGGCTTGTATCCTTGTGTCTGAGGTGAGTTTCTTGTAAGCAGGATATGGATGGCTCATGTTTTTTTATCCATTCTGTCAGCCTGTATCTTTTGATTGGGGAATTTAATCCATTCACATTCAATGATATTACTGAAAATGCACTATTTATTTCCTCCATTTTATTCTTTGGTTTTCATATGTCATCTTATTTTTGTCTCTCTTTTTACTCTTTTGGTTACCCTTTCTGCTTTTCTTTCTTCTATACTCTCCCCCAATCCTCTCTCTCCTGTCTTTTTCTTTCAGGTTCTAAGACTTCCTTTAATATTTCCTGCAAAGATGGATTCTTTTTTGCAAACTCTCTTAGTTTCTGTTTGTTTGTGAATACTTTATATTCACCTTCATATTTGAAGGACAGTTTTGTTGGATAAAGAATTCTCGGCTGGCAGTTTTTCTCTTTCAGTTTCCTAATTGTATCATACCACTGTCTTCTTGCCTCCATGATTTCTGAAGAGAAATCTGCACAAAGTCTTACTGGACGTCCTTTGTACGTGATTGTTTTCTTCTCTCTTGCTGCTCTGAGAACTTTCTCTTTCTCTTTTACATTTGACATTCTGAATAATATGTGTCTTGGCATAGGTCTATTTGGATTTATTCTTATTGGGGTAAGGTGTGCTTCTTGGACATATAAGTTCATTTCTTTCGTGAGAGTTGGGAAATTTTCTGCTATTATTTCCTCAAATACTCTTTCTGCCCCTTTTCCTTTCTCTTCTCCTTCTGGAACTCCCATGACACATATGTTCTTGCGTTTTGTGTTATCATTCAACTCTCTGAGCCCCTGCTCAATTTTTTCCATTCTTTTCTCTCTCTGTTCTTTTCTCTCTTCAATTTTAGCTGCTCTGTCTTCAGTATCACTTATTCTTTCTTCTATCATTTCGAGTCTGCTGTTGTATGCTTCATATGTATTTTTTACTTCACCTATTGTGTCTTTCATTCCCATGAACTCCGTTACTTTTCTGTTCATGATTTCAAATTCTTCTTTACGTTCACGCAATGACTTTTTGATGTCATTGATCTCTTTAACTATATTCTCTTTCATCTCATTAATTTGATATTGGAAATGTGTGCTCATCTCACTGATTAGTTCTCTCAAATTCTGCATCTCTTCTGGGACTTTGCTGTATTCCTTTTCTTGGGCCATGTCTTCTATTTTCTTAGTATGGCCCGTAATTTTTTGGTGGTGCTTAGGCATCTGGTTAGTTTGTATTTTACTTAGATGCTCTATCTCTTTCTCTTTTGGGGGGTTTTAGTAGCAGGAGTCTGTGAGTTACCACCGCTCTTTGATTTTTGGCTCAACCTTGATTGTTAGGATTGTTCTGCTGGTTGCTCAAAACTGGGCACTGGACCCAGTAATTGGTTGTAGAGTCGTTTCCTAGGGCCTTGGGCAGGGAGGCTATAGAGGCCAGGAAAAGCCTCCCTTACTTATTAATTATCTTATGTGCACTTCCTTGGTCTGCCAGGAGATGGCGCTTGTTGGCGGCTTTCAATTCAATGCCTGGTTGGAGCATATTTGTTGTGACACAGACCAGATCAATGTGATAGAGCTTCCTGTCTGGGGGCTAAGAGCCCTGTGATTCAAACTTTCTGAGACAGTTCTCCAGACTTCTCTCGTAGCGCCCCCCTTTTCCCAGCTAGGAAATATTTCCACTTCCTTCTGAATCCTCAACAATCAGTCCTTGTTAGTAGAGGGGGAAATTGGGAGGTTTGTATATCTTTAGCCCCTTGCAGGCTCCAAGGCAAACAATGGCGCAGCCCCACCCAGCCTGGAAGGGCTCTCAGTACAGGACAGACCAAACCTGGGAGTCCCAACCAGGGTCAGCCCCAGGCTCTCTCTCCACTTTCCCATGGTGTCCTCAACAATTAGTCCAGGCTAGAAGAGAGGGAGGTTGCGAGGATCAGATTTCTCCAGTCCTTTCCAGGCTCCCAGGGCAAACTGCCGTGTGGAAGGGTCCGTGGGGCTCTGCAGCCCAAATTTCAGGTCAGAATCTGAGTCAGCCTAAGGCTGTGTCCCTCTCTCTCCCCTTTCCAGGAGTGGCAGATCCCTGAAGACCCCTTTGTCTGTGGTCGCAGGCCCAGGGGCCCGAGAATTCTGAAGAGTGTGGGGGAGGGTGCAGGCAGCAGCAGAAGCTGCTACTTGCAACTCACAGTTCTGTAGTCGCGATTTTCCTCTTCTGTCCCTCTCTCCTCTGGGTGGTGTGCAGCCTTTACCTGCTTTCCTAAACCCTAGAAGATCTTTTTCGAGGCTGTTTCAGCTTGTCCTCTAGCTATTTTTCTGGAGAAGAGATTCCCGTGTCTTACTAGTCCGCTATCTTCCCAGAAGTAGCTAGATTGTGCTTTTATTATTAAAGAAAAGAAAGTAATTTTATCATGAGATAAAATGACTAAGTTATTAAAACAGGGTAAGAGTTTTGTTCTTTCTCAGGGTTTCTCAAGTCATTGGTCTGTTTTGGTGGAAGTTTGCACAGAGTTTTTCTCCTGGGTGATCAGTGTGCAAGAGGGAAAGTGTTCTATCAAAGTAGCTTCTTATGCTTTGGCCTTGATGTTTCCTTGGATAGACAGGTTTTGTTGCTTTGGGGGGAACATGATGTTTAAACCTGCTTTCTCAAAAAACCTTTTTGTTTCAAACTGTTACAAATGGTTTGGTCTGTTGCCTGGAAGGAGGTGGAATACTGAAAGTGGTTAAGTTCACGTGATGTAGGTTGAGTGAAGTGTTTGAGACTGTTGTGCAATTGAGGGAAATTTTCTAATTTTATGACAATTAAAGTTATATGAATAAAAAGTTCATATGAATACTTTAAAAGTGTATGGTTACCGGTTCAGATGACCAGAGGTTGTGTTGTTTAATGATTCCTATGGAATTGTAAAGGATTGGGTGTGGTTGTTCCGAACCACTTGCTGGCGGAAGGGGAACGCTGAGCGGCAACCAGTGTTCGGGGGCCCAGACGGCGTGGAGGGCGCACGGAGGAAAGACCACCGCGGAGACGAGGTAAGTACGCATGTCTAATTTATTACAGGAAGGTTTGTTGTTTATATAGGTTCTGATAAGGGAAGTGAGTTAAGGACATGATTGGAGGAAGAGGGGTGACGTACAAAGTAACTGGCAAAAAAGAAGATTTTTAGAAAAGGTTATGATTGGACATTGAGGATTGACTGAAAGAAGTCTTTTCAGGTTCATGCCGGGAGTCACGTAGCACTTGGCAGGCATTTTAGCCGCTTGGGGGCACCATTTTAGGTGTCCTTATCACAATTCCTCCTTTCTTTTTATTAAAGGAAAGAGAGGTTGGCATTAACCAGCTGGGGGAAGTAGAGGTCTCATTCCCGCAGGATCGACAAGCCAGTTGTTAGGTTACAGTAGGCTAGGGGCATCCCCTTCTAGCCGTCCGTACTCCGTGACTACAGTTTGGGCTGCGCACACCCATTGTAGTGGCCGTCTTTTTTGCTCTGTTTTTTGCGGGAGGGGATATTTGCAGAGCAACCCCTATGCTAATGAGGCATACTTCTCAAGGAGCCTGGAAATGGCTTAGTTTTATGCCCTCCTTTGCAGTGCTTTGCCTCGCACCCAGCGGTACCACTGATGGCAAGTTCCAGGAATTGTTTGCCGGTTCCCCTTTGGGGAGATGGTAATCTTTGTGCTCGAACATCAGATTTTTGGCCATGACCCAAGAGAGAGCGGTGGGTGTAGAGTGGAAGAGAAGGAAGGAAAGGAAGGCAGGGGGACAAAGCACTTAGGGATTTGGGTTATAATGGGGAATCCGGGTTTTCTTATGGGATGCGTCTTGGTGTTTTTTCTTAAGCTTAGGGCGCTTCTTTTTGCTGCCGGGCACTGTATAGGTCTTCCTTTTGTTGTCAGGTGCTGTATAGGTGACGATTTCTCGGGTGGCCAGGCATTGATAGTGAACCTGTGGAGAGGGGCTCAAAGCGGCATTAACTTGCTCTTTAATTAAACTGATAATTTTATGAACAGCCCAGGGTCCAATGGCTAGAATAAGAAGAAAGGTTATAAAAGGGCCTAGCACTGGGAGGAAATAATGGAGGATTCCATTGAATTCCCAAGAGGGGTTTGTTAAAGCTGTTTCTCTTTCTCTTTTTCACTTTGTTAGTCCTTCTCTAAGTTGGGCCATGTTGTTTTTGATAAGGCCGGAGTGATTAGCGTAAAAGCAACACTCTTCTCCTAAAGCGGCGCAAATTTCTCCCTCTTTTAGGAAGAGGAGGTTTAGTCCCCTGCGATTTTGGAGGACAACTTCAGATAGTGAGTTTAGAGATTTTTCCAAATGAGAGATGGAGGTTTCTATACGGGCTAGATCTTCATCTACGGCCCTTCTGATAGAGGTAAGAGCTGATTGTTGTAAACCCAAGGCGACAGCCCCAGTGCTAACTCCTGTGATACCTAGAAGGGAAGCGATTGTGACGGCAGCGATAACTTCTCGTTTTTGTACATGAGTTGGTAGAAGGTTGCTCTGCCAGGAGTCAAGGAATTGGTTATTATCATGAAAGTAGATGCGGAGGAAAACAGTGGCGAGCACGCAAGTTTCACCAGTGGCGTTAAGAGTTGTGACACTGAGGCATGGGGTGAGACCGGTAGAAGAACATAGCCACTTTGTATTATTGGGGGGGTATCAGAAACTTTATATCTGTTTTAGGGGTATTGGTAAGGTTGCAAAGAGTTTTCATGTAGGGGGTAACAGAGCCTCCAATTTTTGTAATACAGAGCCCGCTATGGGATACTGATTGGACGGTTAGTCCTATTTTTGTTTGGTTCCAATTACAAGAGGTAGGATTGGGGTCAGTAGAACTGTTGTAGGAGGCATTAATGGCTATAGCTTCATAATAGGGCGACATGTAAGAGAGACACAACCAGCAGGCTTGGGTAGAGTTAGGGCTGGAAGAGTTCAATGCGAGAAAGGAAGCGTTAAGGAGAGCTAAAAGTGGGTTGTAGAGTGACAGCAAAGACGTGTTAAGTGAGAGTGGGATGTTGGTGGAGTTGGATAACTGTACGCTGGCTGAAGACGAAGATGAGGGCAGAGGAGGAGGAAGTGGTTGTGGGTTGAGCACTGGGTTGGGGCCAACTGCAGTGGTAGGCGGGGGAGAGGGCTGTGTTTTTTGTATTTTGAAAAAGGTGCCATAGTCGTAATGGCCCATGTAGAGCCGAATTCCCCACGTGCGGCCAGATAGCCATTGGACATCGGCGGGGTTTTGTACTGTTATGGTGATATTGGGCCAGCCTGTAGCTTTTATGTGTTTGTCATTGTTAGGGGGATTGGACCATCCGTGTGTTATTGACTCGCATCCCCAGGAGGGACAGTAATAATGTGAGGGATTATGACAGGAGGAGTGGGAGGAATCTGTTGAAGAGGGGCAAATGTAATAGCCTGACACTTGTGCCGAGGCTGCTATAAGGGAGGGCTCTCCTGTCCGTGCTGTTTGTCGTAGGTAGCAAGCTTTGGATGTGGACCCGTCAAGGGAAGGGATTTTATTGCCTTGCGGGCCGCAGCCTTGGGGGTAGAGGACAGGGAATTTGGGACTGCTAATACCCATATTGGTAAGGCAACAGGCATGCAGGGTGAAAGAGGGAGCGCCGGATGTGACATTATAACGGAGGGTGATTTCTTCTTGCCAAAGCTGTAACGTCCGGTTAAAAGGTTGATGATCATTATTAGCAAGCAAAAAGGAGGGAAATAGAAGGAGAAGGGCGAGGATTTTAAAAGGGGGTGCCATTAGAAAATAAAGAATGTGAGTATAGTAAGAATGGTAGTTATAGAAAGGGAGTAACAGTGAAGAGGAAGGAGTTGAGAGAAAGGTATTACTCATGGTTTGTTGTTCCTTTTTTGGCAGGCCGTGGCAGGACGAATGTTTTTTCCTGGGACCCAGATAGGTTGCGGTGCTTTTTCTGGAAAGACACAAGCAAAGCCCCTCCCTTGGGCTAAAAGAGGGCTAGGTCCTTTCCAAGTATTGTTTTCGGGGTCTTTCCAATATACCATAGGGGCCACTGTAGGTGTATATGACGGTCCCCAATGTTTATGGAGTGGAGACAGTCCCTTTTTATCAAATGTGAGGAGATTCATATGAATGAGACAGCTGGTAATAATTTTATTAGGAGGACTGTGTGGCCGTAACGCCTTTTTTTTTGAATTAAGATTTTTAGCTGTTGATGAGTATGTTCTACTATTCCCTGACCTTGAGGATTGTAAGGAATGCCAAAGTGGTGTGTGATGTTGTATAATTTTAGAAAATTAGCAAAGGATGTATTGCGGTAGGCAGGACCATTATCGGACTTAACATCCCAGGGGACTTCCATGAACAGAATGGCTTGATGTAGAGCTTTGATATAGTGTTTTGCTGTTTCTCCAGCTAAGGGAACTGCATAGCAGAGATGAGAGAAGGTATCTATGGTGACATGAACAAACTTTAGGCGACCAAACGAGGGGACATGTGTAACGTTCAACTGCCAACGAGAGTTGGGTTTAAGGCCGCGAGGGTTAACTCCCTGGGGTTGTAATGGCCCTAATGGGAGAAATGGAGCGCAGGTTTTACAAGATCTAACCAGATGTTTGCATGTTTGGATGTTAAGGTTTGGCAGCAGATGTTTCAGAGAGATCGCTGAGAAGTGAAATTTGGAATGTAGTAGCTTGGCCTGATTGATGAGATCTTCAGGTGTCGCAACTGCTGTCATAGACACAGCACAATCTGCTAAATGGTTGCCATGAGCTAAGGGCCCAGGCAGATTGGAGTGACTCCTGATATGTGTGATATATCAGGGAGCAGTGCGGTGTTCAATTAGTTTTTGAAGGCGTAATAATGCCTTATCAATAGGTGTTTCTTTAGAAAAGAATGTAGCATGTGCTAGCACCTGGCAAATTTGAAGAGTGTAGAGGCTATTAGTAAAAATATTCAGGGGCTCAGAGGGGAACATTGTAAGTGCCAGATGTACAGCTTCAAGTTCCCCTGTTTGTACAGAGTGAGGATTAGGCTTGACATATGTGGAAGGGGAGCCTATGTTAGGCTGGTAAACCACAACAGCATATTTTGATTTGGAGGCATCTGTAAACACAGTAGTATTTGAGGGGAGGGGGGAGGAAGAAGGATAAGGGTAAAAAGGGTCTGAGAATGGCAACCGAACGAGCCCTTGAAGTAGTTTATGTTGAGAATAATGGTTGTCAAAAGTTCCAGTAAAGCCTTCTACTAAAATTTGCATTTCTTCATTGTTTTGAAGGAGTTGAGTAGTAGCCACAGCCGAAAGGGGCCAGACAATGGTGTCTGGTTTCACTTGAAAAGTGTGGAGGCAGAGTGTACACAGATCGCTGGCTAAGGCGACCCAAAGGCGCACTGCTGGACAGATCTTTGAAAGTTTACTTTTAGCTGGGTGTGACCACGGCAGTGGGCCCTCTTGCCAGAGGACTCCAGTAGGAGTGCCAGACGTGGCAAGAATTAAGGCTAATATAGGGCTGTTCAGGTTGTACCTCTTAAGCGTGCACTGTTGAAGTGCGTGGTTAACAGCTTGTATGGCTGCTTTTGCCTGCTGAGTTCGTGAGATGTTTTTAGTAACAGCCTGAGGTGGTGTTGCAGGCAATCGCAGAAGGTCAAAGAGAGGCATAAGTTGTGCAGTGGAAATGGGAAGAGCTGGTCTTATCCAATTAATGTTTCCACACAGCTGCTGAAGCTCTGTCAAAGAGAGGCGATCAGGGATCTTTATCTTAGGAGCAATAGGTTTAACATATTGAGAAATTTGAAAACCTAGAAATGAAAAGGGCGGGTGGCGTTGGACCTTTTCAATTTTAATGTGAAGGCCTATATCTGTTAGATTTTGTGTAAGCTGTTGGAAAACAGCGTTTAAATGCTGGGCATCGCTATGCGCCAAGAGGATGTCATCCATATAATGAATAATCATAGCCTCAGGAAATTGTTTTTGTAAAATTTGTAATGGAATGACATAATGTAGGTAGGACTGGTTATCATTCTCTAAGGTAAAACTTTGAACTGATATCATTCAGTAGGAGCTGAATGATTAATAGAAGGAATAGTAAACGCAAATTTTTCTTTATCATTTGGATTAAGAGGAATAGTAAAAAACAATCTTTTAAGTCAATAATAATAATATGCCAATTTGTGAGTATTTTGCTAATTCCTGAGGAAGGGGCCAGCCTCCCCAGGAAGGAACACAACACTCCCTGGGCAGTACATTTCAAGGTTTATGCATCAGTCCCTGGGAGAGTGGCCAGCTCCTCCAGGGAGGAATACAACACCTTTTGAAATATACTTTATTATTTTTAATTTGTTACAAAACATCCTTAATGCGCTTACTATTTTAGTTTCCATTTATTATTATTATTATATATAGCAGAGGTGGAGTAAATCAGACAAACTTAAGTTAAAGCACCTGCCTTTTGATTTTTAGGCAGAGAGGTAGTTTTATAACACATATTTTAAAATAATTAAAATTATGATTAATAACAGTATACTTTTGTTTAATATTACACTGAAACATTATTAAATTTTCAGCAATTTTATACACCTTTAAAGCATTTATATGAACTTTTTATTTATACAACTTTAATTGTCATAAAATTAGAAAACTTCTTTGATTGTACAACACTTTTAAATATTTCATTTAACTTTTATCACATGAACTTAACCACTTTCAGTATTCCACCCCCTTCCAGGGAACAAACCAAACCATTTGTAACAGTTTGAAACAAAAAGCATTTTTTGACCTCATCATGTTGCAGAGGGTAGTAGAATTGTGGGCGAAGTGGGGAAGGATTAATATTAACAGGGAAGCAAGGCTAAGGAGGAAGGGGCGGTGGAGTTGGTAGGAGGGGGAGCAGAGGCGGAAGAGAAAGGGTTGTTGTTAGAGAGTGGTCCTGAGTAAGGGTAGGGGGGAAGGGTGGAGAGGGTAAGGGCGGGGGGAAGAGGGGAGGACCAACACATTGACTGACATGATGGGACTTGCGCGCCACCTTGTGGCTGCAGCGGAGACAAGGAAGAAGAAGAAGAAGGCGGCTCAGGGTTTTGGACCGGAAGGGAGGGGTATAGAGACGCAGTTGAAGAAGGAGGGAGCCCCCGGTCCTGTGTTTTTTCGAAAGACTGAGAACTTCCTCCTTCTCCAACTGCCCCCTGGTCTGGTTTTTGTTCACTAGGAGGAAGTTCGCCATGTTGTTCCTTCGATCGCAGGTTACAGCTTTTTGGTTGGGACTTGGGGGGGTCGAGCTCCAAAGCATTGTTAATGGGAGAGCAGAGAGACTCCGTATCAGAATCCTCTCCAGAGTCAGATGGGGAAGGGTTATCCGCCAGGTGATCAATTAAGTTGACCTGGCAATCGGCAGGTGAAACGGGGGCGCCTTGAAGGCACGAATGAATGGCAACTAGGGTAGGGAGTAGACCAGGGGGAAAATGTTTATTTTCATGTTCCATGGCAGCCGTAACGCGATTTATTAGCTTATTGTATGTCGCGGGGTCCCATAGATGGCAGGTCGCTAACCAAGGGTTAAAAGGAAGCAGAAGTTCCCAATATGTCTGAAGCTGTTTTACGGAGACCTTCAGTCGGTTAGTATCTAAGAGACCGGCCAGCACTCTGACTTGGGGTGCCTGACGAGAGGAGACTCGCGCTCCCATATCTACGCTTTGTCAGAGCGAGGGGGACTCTGAGTCACGTTAGTTAGCGTGGGGTGGGGTCGCTAATTTAAGCACAACGGGTTAGGGAGAAAAGGAAAGTATATACTGAGACAACACAGAGGAAGAATAGCGCAAGAAAGATTCGCTCCCAGAAATTTCAGTTTGGAGGGGTGGCGGAGGCCAGGCAGAAAGCGAAAGTAACAGAGGTTAAAGAAAGCAGAACAAGAAGGAGAGGAGGCATTGAATTGATAGATACTAGACAGAAGAGAGGGGGCGCCAAGTTATAGAGCAAGGCGCTGGAGATACTTACAGAGTGCCGCTATTTGAGGCCGATAAGAAGACGAGGCCCTACCGTCGGGGCGCGGCGAGAGGTGGGGAGCCCCACGTTGGGCGCCAATTGTGGTTGTTCTAAACCACTTGTTGGCGGAAGGGGAACGCTGAGCGGCAACCAGCGTTCGGGGGCCCAGACGGCGTGGAGGGCGCACGGAGGAAAGACCACCGCGGAGACGAGGTAAGTACGCAGGTCTAATTTATTACAGGAAGGTTTGTTGTTTATATAGGTTCTGATAAGGGAAGTGAGTTAAGGACATGATTGGAGGAAGAGGGGTGACGTACAAAGTAACTGGCAAAAAAAGAAGATTTTTAGAAAAGGTTATGATTGGACATTGAGGATTGACTGAAAGAAGTCTTTTCAGGTTCATGCCGGGAGTCACGTAGCACTTGGCAGGCATTTTAGCCACTTGGGGGCACCATTTTAGGTGTCCCTACCACAATTGGGCCCTTATAGGGATACCGAAACCTATTAAAAACACAACCATATCTTGGTTATTCAACCATAATTACTAATGACAGTAATCCTTATTTCTGGAATTTTGGTAATACAGCATTTACTAACAGCTCTATAAATTGGAAAAATCAAAGAAGATACATCCCACAACCATGGGACACTAAACTTAACAAAACTCAAAGTTATTTGTGGAAATTATTTTTGAGAACTGGTCCAATTTTTGAATTGGCAAGGCAGTAAAACTGATATTACTGTTTTAAAAAAGAAAAATTAACTCAACTTCTTACAGTATGTATACGAGATCCTATAGTTTATCATTGGAAAAATAACTTTTGGTGAAAGGAACATTAATTGCTATTTATTTACATGTCTTAAGAATTCATATTTGCAGGAAAATCAAACTCTTTTTATAGCAAGAAGAAGAAAAGGACTATGGTTACCGGTTCAGGTGACCAGACATTGGCAGCAATCTCCATAATCCCAGTTGCTGTGGCATTACCTCAACCATTATTTAAAAAGAACTAAAAGACTGATTGGACTTTTAATAGCAGGAATTTGGGGACTGATTGGCATCATAACCGCTGCAGCTGGCACTGGCACAGCCCTGCTTGAAGGAGTCCGGAATCAACAATATGTTAAAGACTGGCATAAAAATACAAGTGAGATGTGGCATAGCCAGTCTCACATTGATATGGAACTGAATAATTGTGTGAATGATCTTGAAACAACTATTATACATTTGAGTAATCAAATTTATAATTTAAACTTGTTAAGAGCTCTTAAATGTGATTGGAATGAAAGTTCTTTTTTTATTACTCCTTTGGAAATGAAAAAATCATTTGATTGGGCATAAGCATAATGTTTCTGTAGATATTTTAGAATTGCAAAAAAAGGCATTGAGCATGTATCAGAATGAATTGAGGGGAAGCGACTGTGGCTCAATCAGTAGGGCTCCCGTTTACCATATGGGAGGCCCCAGGTTCGGTTCCCAGGGCCTCCTGGTGAAGGCAAGCCCACCCGCATGGCGTGGTTAGCTGACCCAGCAAGCACAAGCAGCAAGGGGGGGATAAATGAATAAATAAATAAAATCTTTAAATAAAAAAAAAAAAAAAAAAAGAATGAATTGAAAACAGTTCAAATATCATTTTGGATTATATTTGGAATTATTGTTATATGCATTTTAATTGTTTGTATTGTCAAGGGTAGAGTAATAACATATATTCATTTAAAAAAATGAAGAATTAGACCAGATAAATCCATTTATGTTAAGAACCTTGGCCATGAAAAACTAATTTTGCATTATTTAGTAGAAAGATTCTACTAATAACCTCTTAATCTTAATACTAATTATCTGCACAAAAAATATTCATTTAAGGAACCTGAGGAAGCATAAATATTAATGAAATTTCCTTCCATGTAAGAGCTCAAAAGCTTGACTGGTAGTCAGTGACGGGTAAGATTCTCAGAGGAGGACAACCTAAGACAGGCACGGTCACAAGAGCCTATGGAAGAAGACAAGTGTGACAGGAGGTCACCTTGTATCAGCTTATATAATGGTTCCTAAGAGCTTTAATAAAAAAGGGGGAAATTATGGAGTTTCAATTAAAGACCATGACTACTGACAGAAAAGAAAGTCACCTTGGAATGTAATAAACAAGCTCTCCAGTCTCATGCTAGGAGCTGGGTGAGGAAACATCCTGAGCTTGTAAGATTTACAATGTCTGTGAATTGCAGAAATGTAAAAGAGCTGAGTCATTGACCTTTAAGACTTGTTGATTTCGGTAAAATGTAACTGTCAAGTATCTATTGCCCTTGCACATGCTCACACATATTTTCTTTGTTCTAAAGCCAAATAAAAGCCACACCTTATGAGGTGGCTGGTCTCTTCTCTCCTTTTCGGATGGAGGGTCCTCTGATCCCAGTTTTTCCTTCTCGTTGTCTTATTCTTTCTCATCCTCAGCACTGTTTTCACCCACCCAGTTCCTGAACTCCAACATCACGAGATGGTACCAGGAGAGCACTGGGAAATAGACTTTACCAAGATAACCTTGGGAAAATATGGATATAGGTATCTCCTGGTGCTGGTGGATATGTTTTCGGGATGGGTGGAAGCCTACCTGACTAAAAACGAAACAACCACGGTAGTAGTTAAGAAGTTGATAGCAGAAATCATTCCAAGATTCAGGCTTCCTCTTAGAATAGGGTCCGATAACAGCCCAGCTTTCAAAGCGCAGGTGACTCAACAATTAGCTAAAGCCCTGGGTATAAATTGGAAACTGCACTGTGCATTTCGGCCCCAAAGTTCGGGACAGGTTGAAAGGATGAACCGCACCTTGAAAGAAACCCTAACCAAGTTGGCTCTGGAGTCTGGTGAAAACTAGGTGCGTCTCCTTCCTTTTGCCCTCCTTAAAGCCAGATGTACCCCCCTACGTGCAGGGCAATACACCCTATGAAATATTATTTGGCAGACCCCCGCCCCTGTTGCCTAAGTTGGGGTTAGAAAAAATATCTGAATATGACAACCAACATCTTTTCTCTACTCTAAAGGTGCTGGACCAGATTAGAAAAACGGTCAATCAGACGGTCCAAGAAGCCCATCTCCCTTGTCCAAGTACTAACCCTCCTTTATTTCAGGCACAGCCCGGAGATCTGGTCTGGGTTTGAAAGCTCCAGGCTGGAATACTGGAGCCACAGTGGACCGGCCCATAACACCCACAGCAGTAAAAGTCACAGGGAAAAGGCACTGGATACATGCATCCCAGCTAAAAGCCGTCAGGTCCGGGACAGAGGACTCAAAAGCAAGAAAGTGAACAGTCAGGACAGAAAACCCATTAAAAATCAAGATTCGCCGGATAAGTTAAGACTAAGGGTGGGGAAGGAGGGGGGAATATAACAATGCCCTGGCAAATGAGTTTACTGTCCCTCCTGGTTACTAGCATTTGTGATAGTAGTGGCTTTCGGTTAACCTCCTATTACTAGAGCATAACCAGAACCAAAGACAGGAAGGTTCTAAATGCTACTCAAACTACCACGAAAAATCCTACCCTCTCTTTTTATTTATGTTCCCTCCTCGGAGAAGAATATCACGTAAAGCCAAACAGCTCACGTCCCTTTACAAACTCTTTTACAAGTTGGGGATGTGGAAACCAGAATTTAGAAAAAGGACTAGCTCAGGTTCAGTTCTATGTCTGCCCTGCAGACAGGCCCCCAGAATATAATACTCAGGGACAGTGCTACTGTGCCCAACGGGGTTGCAAAACCTCAGCCCCATAGACTTCCAAAGATCCTGCCATCAGCCTCAATAGGGAAGCAAGGCCCCAGAACCCAACTATAGTGTCTGGCAACCTCATCCACATCCATATCACTAATGGGTTTGATGATGCCTGGGAGGGAGGTAAAACATGGGGCCTCAGGCTATATGTAACTGTTTGAGACCCCGGAACTGAGTTCACTATCCAGCGAGGTATTCTTAAACCCCCTCCACCTAATCCGGTTGGCCCCAACCGGGACATTTTCCTTAATTCAGAACCGGAAACTCCACATGAAAATAAACCAGAAAACCTAAACTTCCCCAACCAAAAACCCCCCACAGCCCCCTTGTTGCCCATGTTGTCCTCTGTCTTCGCCTTCTTAAACAATAGCCAACCAAACGCCACCAAAGATTGTTGGCTGTGCCTAAATCCCCAACCTCCTTATTACATTGGGATAGGGGCAAATGGGAGCATTATTCCCAATGCATCACTGTATATTCAAAAAATATCAGTAAACAAAAGCCAAAAGCTGTGTAAGTGGGGTCATAAGCCAATTCTAACTCTGGGGACCTACAAGGAAATGGCACCTGTTTTGCCCCCTTCTCAGCCAGAATCAATACAATTTTCCTAAGACCCCACTGTTCATCAGTTATTTTCTCTAACAAAACTGATGAGTCCTATTACTGGAAAGCTCCTAGTGGCACCTGGTTCACCTGTACCCAAGGAATCACCCCTTGTCTCTCACCTCAAACCCTGTCACAATCTAAAACTAAAGAAAACTCAGTTGTCTGCATCCTAGTACACATAATCCCACAGGTATACTGGTATTCAGGTGAAGGGGGCCGCAAACATTTTAGAACCATAGGCTGATTTAACCAAGTTCCCATTCTCATTCCCATTATGGTTGGCTTTGGGATTGGGGGTTCAGCAGCCTTAGGAACGGCAGCCCTGGTCACTGGTAAGGAAAACTTTAAAACCTTATCTGCTCAGGTTGACACAGATCTAAAGGGGTTGGAAAAGTCAATTAATCACCTCGAAATATCCTTTTCCTCTCTGGCCGAAATGGTTTTACAGAATAGGCGTGGGCTAGATCTATTCTTAAAACAAGGAGGACTATGTGTTGCCCTAGGCGAAACCTGCTGTTTCTACGCTAACCACTGAGGAGTAATTAAAGAAAGTCTCTCATTAGTTAGAAACAGGCTAAGGGAATGAGAAGAACTTAGAACCAAAAGTGCTAATTGGTATGAAAGCCTATTCTCATGGTCTCCATGGGTAACCACCTTAATCACCGCTGTTGCAGGACCACGTGTCCTACTGGGATTTCTAGTAGGCCCTATTTTCATTAACTGCCTCACTTCCTACATCTGAAAAAGAATACAGGCAGTTAAGGTAATGATATTATGCACTTATTACAATCCCTTGGCCACTGATGCAGAGTCAATGGTTTGACTAATGCTATTACAGGAGTGGGAAATGAGAAGGAAGTAAAACAGTACCAGGAAATTCCCAGTAGAAAAATCCTCTAACAATTGCAGGTGGAAACCCAGGTGCCCATCCAGTTCTGAAAAGAATCAGTACATCATGCCCCAAAGATCAACCACTCCCCCTCCCTGCTGGAACGCTAACGGCAAACATCAGGTTCTGGAACATTGCTTGCTTGCTTTGCTATAGAAATATGTATGATTAAAACAATCCTGTTTTCGGTTGCTATAGAAATATGTATGATGATTAAACTAATCC
Source organism: Tolypeutes matacus (assembly GCA_026826555.1). Lineage (NCBI taxonomy): Eukaryota > Metazoa > Chordata > Mammalia > Cingulata > Chlamyphoridae > Tolypeutes > Tolypeutes matacus. The sequence continues at coordinate 22,042,083 of JAKSZT010018658.1, read as the reverse complement.
TAGTTTTGGCACGCACGAAAAAGAATTGGCCATGCGGGAAGGAGTTCTATAAAACTGCAGTTACCGGATGTTAGACGCGACTCTCACTAGGGTGTGTGCCCCGGTCGGTAATAAAGGTTTCATTGAAATTTTCTCCTGGGAGTCATTATTTGCATGAAGTGATCCGTTTCAGAATTATGGTGCAATTGACTGAAAGGAAGTGATTGGGGGAAGACAAAATGTTCTGTTTGTGACATGCTGAGCTTGAGCTGTGATTCAAAATGGAGTTGATTTGAGGGCAGTGGAAAGAAGTGATTGGGTCTCAGACAAACTGAGATACTGACAAAGACTAGGGAGTCCTCATGGGAGATGATGTCACACATATGGATTAGGTCACCTTGGAACAGTGTATGGAGTGTGTAGCAGTTTGAAAGTTTGGTGTAGTTATGAATTCCAAAAATAGATATTGGATTATGCTTCTAAACTGGTCTGTTAATCTGGGCATGATTAAGTTATGATTAGGGCGTTGACTAGGCCACATCAGTAGGGCGTTGAGCCCCATCCCTTGGTGAGTGGGGAGTCAAATATAAAAGGCATTGCAAAGGACAGAGTTTTAGTAGTTCTGATGTTTGAGTTTTGATGCTGGAGCCTGGGGAAGCCAGCAGACAGGAGAGCTTGGTCGTGAGGAAGGAGAGAAGGCCCTGGGATAGAGACAAGCCATTGCCTGATAGTCTACAGCTGGCCTTGTGGAGGAAACAGAGAAGTTGAACCCGGAGAGAAATGCAGCCCCAGGAAGAGAGGAACCCAAGAAACCTGAACCTTGGCAAACGTTGGCAGCTGACTTGCTCCAAACATGGCAATGGACTTTGGAGAGAAGAAACTTAATGCTTTATGGCCTGGTATCTGTGGACTTCTACCCCAAATAAATACCCTTTATAAAGACCAATCCATTTTTGGTATTTCACATTAGCACCTCTTTGGCGGACTAATACACACACCGTACCCCAATCAGAATAAATCCAAATAGACCTATGCCAAGACTCATACTACTCAGAATGTCAAAGATAAAGAGAAAATTCTCAGAGCAGCAAGAGAGAACCAAATGATCACGTACAAGGGACGTCCAATAAGACTTAGCACAGATTTTCTTCAGAAACCATGAAGGTGAGAAGACAGTGGTATGATACAATTAGGATACTGAAAGAGAAAAACTGCCAGCTGAGAATTCTTTATCCAGCAAAACTGCCCTTCAAATATGAAGGTGAGTATTAAATATTCACAAACAAACAGAAACTAAGACAGTTTGCAGAAAAGAACCCACCTTTGCAGGAAATATTAAAGGAAGCCTCAGAACCTGAAAGAAAAAGACAGGAGAGAAAGGCTTGGAGGAGAGTATAGAAGAAAGAATAACAGAAAGGATAACCAAAATAGTAAAAAGACAGACAATAACAAGATGACATATGAAAACCAAAGAATAAAATGGAGGAAATAAAAAGTGCATTTACAGTAATATCATTGAATGTGAATGGATTAAATTCCCCAATCAAAAGATACAGTCTGATAGAACGGATAAAAAAAACATGAGCTATCTATATGCTGCTTAAAAGAAACTCACCTTAAACTCAGGGATACAAAGCAGCTGAAAGTGAAAGGTTGGGAAAAAATACTCCATGTGAACAGTAACCAGAAAAGAGCAGGGGTAGCTATACTAATATCAGACAAAACAGACTTTAAATGCAAAAAAGTGATAAGAGATACAGAAGGCCATTATATATTAATAAAAGGGATGGTCCACCAGGAAGACATTATAGTCATAAATATCTACACACCTAACCAGGGTGCCCCAAAATATATGAGACAAACTCTGGCAAAACTGAAGGGAGAAATAGACATTTCTACAATAATCGTTGGTGACTTCAACACCCCTCTCACATCATTAGATAGAACAACTAGAAGAAGATCAACAAGGAAACAGAGAACTTGAACAATATGATAAAAAAAAGTTAGACCTAACAGACATATACAGAACACTGCATCCAAACTCAGCAGGTTATACATTCTTCTCAAGTGCCCATGGATCTTCTCCGAGGATAGTCCACATGTTAGGGCACAATGCAGCTCTCAATAAATATAAAAAGATTGAAATTATACAAAGCACCTTCTCAGATCATAATGGAATGAAACTAGAAATCAGTAATACACAGGAAAAAAGTAAATTTGCAAATGTGTGGATACTGAAAAACACACTCCTAAATAATCAGTGAGTCAAAAAAGAAATTGCAAGTGATATCAGTAAATACATTGAGACAAAAGAAAACAAGAACACAATGTATCAAAACTTATGGGATACAGTGAAGGCAGTCTTGAGAGGGAAATTTATAGTCCTAAATGCCTACATTACAAAACAAGAAAGAGCTAAACTCAAAGACTTAACTGAACAACTAGGGAAACTAGAAAAAGAACAGCAAACCAATCCCAAAGCAAGCAGAAGGGAAGAAATAATAAAGATCAGGGCAGAAATAAAATGAGAACAGAAAAAAAATAGAGAAAATTAACAAAACCAAAAGCTGATTCTTTGTTTGAGAAAATCAATAAAATTGACAAACCCCTAGCTAGACTAACAAAGAGAAAAAGAGAGAAGACGCAAATAAATACAATCAAAAATGAAAGGGGGGAAGGTACAAATGACCCCACAGAAATAAAAAGAATCATAAAAGGATATTATGAGAAGCTGTATGCCAACAAACTAGACAACCTAGATGAAATGGACAAATTTCTAGAAATGCACAACCAACCTACACAGACACTACAAGAAACACAAGAACTTAACAAACCAATCACATTTAAGGAGATTGAATCCATCATCAAAAACCTCCTGGCAAAGAAATGTCCAAGACCAGATGGCTTCACAGGTGAATTCTATCAAGCATTTTGAAAAGAATTAATACCAATCCTGTTTAAACTCTTCCAAAAACTTGAAGAGGAGGAAAATTATCCAACACATTTTATGAAGCCAACATCACCCTAATACCAAAGCCAGATAAAGATATTACAAGAAAAGAAAATTACAGACTAATCTCTCTAGTTAACAGAGATGCAAAAATTCTCAACAAAATACTTGCAAATAGAATCCAACAGCATATCAAAAGACTTATACAGGGAAGCGGCTGTGGCTCAATCAGTAGGGCTCCCGTTTGCCATATGGGAGGCCCCGGGTTCGGTTCCCGGGGCCTCCTGGTGAGGGCAGGCCCGCCCGCGCAGCGTAGTTGGCTGACCCAGCGAGCACAAGCAGCAAGGGGGGGATAAATGAATAAATAAATAAAATCTTTAAAAAAAAAAAAAAAGACTTATACATCACAACCAAGTGGAATTTATTCTTGGTATGCAAGGCTGGTTCAACATAAGAAAATCAATCAGTGTAATACACCACATTAACAAATTGAAGGAAAAAACCACTCAGTCATCTCAATCAATGCAGAAAAGGCATTCAACAAAATCCAGCATCCTTTTTTTGATAAAAAAAAAAAAACACTTCAAAAGATAGGAATAGAAGGAAAATTCCTCAAGATGATAAAAGGCATATATGAAAAACCCACAGCCAACATCATACTCAATGGGGAAAGGTTGAAAGCTTTCCCTCTAAGATTGGGAACAAGACAAGGATGCCCGCTGTCACCATTGTTATTCAATATTGTACTAGAAGTTCTAGCTAGGGCAATTAGACAAGAAAAAAAAAATTAAAGGCATCCAAATAGGAAAAGAGGAAGTAAAACTTTCACTGTTTGGAGATGACATGATCCTGTACTTAGAAAATCCTGAAGTAGCCACAACAAAGCTACTTGAACTAATAAATGAGTTCAGCAAAGTGGCAGGGTAAAAGATCAACATGCAAAAATCAGTAATGTTTTTGTACACTAGTACTGAACAACCTGAGAAGGAAATCAGGAGGAAAATTCCATTTTCAATAGCAACAAAAAGACTCGAATACCTAGGAATTAATTTAACCAAAGAACTACATGACCTATATGCAGAAAACTATAAAACAATGATAAAAGAAATTTTAAAAGACCTAAACAAATGGAAAGATATTCCATATTCATGGATTGGAAGAATAAATATCGTGAATATGTCAATCTTACCCAAACTGATTTATAGGTTCAATGCAATACCAATCAAAATCCCAACAGCTTACTTTACAGAATTAGAGAAGGCAATTACCAAATTCATCTGGAAGGGTACGTGCACCCAAATAGCCAAAAGTATTCTAATAAAGAAGAGCAATGTGGGAGGAATTTCACTGCCTGACCTTGAAACATATTACAAAGCTACAGTGGTCAAAACAGCATGGTACTGGCATAAAGATAGACATATCGATCAGTGGAATAGAATTGAGAATCCAGAAATAAACCCTAACCTATAGAGTCAACTGGTTTTTGACAAACCTACCAAGTCCGTGTTAATGGGGCAAAACAGTCTCATCAACAAATAATGTTGGAAGAACTGGATATCTATAACCAAAAGAATTAAAGAGGACCCCTATCTCACCCTCTATACAAGAATCAACTCAAAATGGATCAAAGATTTAAATATAAAAGCAAGGACCATAAAACTACTAGAAGAAAATGTAGGAAAACATCTTCAAGACCTTGTAGTAGGTGGTGGTTTCTTGGACCTTATACCCAAAGCACATGCAACAAAAGAAAGAATAGATAAATTGGACCTCCTCAAAATTAAACACTTTTGCATCTCACAGGATTTTGTCAAAAGGGTGAAAAGGGAGCCAATTCAATGGGAAAAATATATTTGGAAATCACATATCTGATAAGGGTTTAATATCCAGAATATATAAAGAGATGTTACAACTCAACAGTAAAAAGACAAACGACCCAATTTAAAAATGGGCACAAGACTTGAATAGACATTTCTCCGAAGAAGAAATGCAAATGGCAAAAAACACATGAAGAAATCCTCAACATCACTAATGATGAGGGAAATGCAAATCAAAACTACAATGAGATATCATTTCATACCTATCAGAATGGCCAGTATTAAAAAGACAGAGAACTACAAGTGTTGGAAAGGATGTGGAGAGATAGGAGCACTTCTTCACTGTTGGTGGGAATGCAGAATGATACAGCCACTGTGGAGGACTGTTTGGCAGTTCCTAAAGAAGTTGAATATAGACTTGCCACATGACCCTGCAATATCTCTACTGGGTATATACCGAGAAGAACTGAGAGCAGTGACACGAACAGACATCTGCACACTGATGTTCATAGCAACATTATTCACCATTGCCAAAAGTTGGAAACAACCCAGGTGTCCATCAACAGATGAATGGATAAACAAACTGTGGTCTATTCACATGATGGAATATTATGCAGCTGTAAGAAGAAATGAAGTCATAAAGCATATGGCAACATGGATGATCCTGGAGGACATTATGTTGAGCAAAGCAAGCTAGACACCAAAGGACAAATACCATATGATTGCACTATTATGAACTAATTATATTGTGTAAACTTATAGAGTTAATAACAAGAATATACGTCATTAGAAAATAGAATGAGGGTAGAGAATGCAAGGCTGAATGTTAATCTGTGCAAAATGTTGTTTGTAAACCTTTGGAAATGAATAGAAATGGTCAAAGAACATCACAGTGTTTGTAACTAGCAGAGTTATATGGGTATGACAGTGGTTGAAAGGGAAAGTCTAAGATTATGTATTTTATTAGTCAGCCAAAGGGGTGCTGATACAAAATACCAGAAATCGGCTGGTCTTTTTAAAGGATTTTTATTTGGGGTAGAAGTCCACAGTTACCAGGCCATAAAGCGTAAGTTTCTTCCTCACGAAAGTCCATTGCCACATGTTGGAGCAAGACAGCTGCCAACGTTTGCCAGGGTTCAGGCTTCTTGGGTTCCTCTCTTCCCGGGGCTGCATTTCTCTCTGGGCTCAGCTCCTCTGTTTCCTCCACAAGGTCAGCTGTAGACTATAAGACTGTCTAGGCTTTGAGTCTCTCCACAAGACCAGCTGTGAACTCTCAGGCAAATGGCTTGTCTCTATCCCGGGGCCTTCTCTCCTTCCTCACGACCAAGGTCCTCTGTGTGCTTACTCCCCTGGGCTCCAGCATTAACACTCCAACATCAAAACTGCTCCAACACTGTTCTTTGTCATGTCTTTTATCTTCAATTCCCCACCCACCAAGGAGTGGGGCTCAACGTCCTACTGACATGGCCCAGTTAACGCCCTAATCATAACTTAATCATGCCCAGATTAGCAGACCAGTTTACATGCATGATCCAATATCTACTTTTGGAATTCATAATTACATCAAACTGCCCAACTGCTACATGTATATTACTAGAAGGAAAGCTAAAGAATGTAATGTGGGACTGTGTAGCATAGTAAAACCTCATGTGAAATATGAATATGAGTAGAAAGTGGAAGTAGCTCAAGTGGTTGAACACCTGCTTCCCACGTATGAAGTCCTGGGTTCCATCATCCTCGGTACCTCCTTAAAAAAAAAAAAAGGAATATGAATAATTACATATATAAAACTTTTTCTTTGTAACTGAACAAATGTATGCTAATGTTACAAGATATTGATATCAGGCGGAAAAAAAACATTATTCTAAGTGAAAGAAACCAGACATAAATTCTGTATATTGTATGATTACATTTATATAAATTGTAAATATAAATCAATTTATAAAGATGGAATTAGAGGGTATGTAGGGCTGGGGAAGGATAGAGGGATTGAGAGGTGACTGCTAAGGGATGTGGAGTTTCTCCTTTTGGAGTAATGAAATGGTTCTAAAATTTCTTGTGGTGATGAACGCACAACACTGTGATATACTAAAAGCCTTTGATTGTACATTTTGGATGGATTGTATGGTATGTGAATATATCTCAATAAAACTGCTTTAAAAAGAAGACACAGGATGAGAAAGAGTCCTGGTGTCCCAGCATAGGGACCAAACATCCAGAGCCCTGGAGACAAGGGGAAATAGCCCCTAATATGCACTCATTTTTTCACTCCACTTTGATTGGCTGAGCAGCTGCCAAGAACAAATGCTGCAAACAAATGTAGTATTGCCTCACCAATTTCTGCTTCTCTGAGGTGCTCACAAGCGTACTTGGGGAGAAGCTTCGATGCCAGTCAGAGGAATGGCTGTCTTTCTGAGTCAGGAAAGATTCCATGCAAGGACCTGGATGTCAGGAAGGAGGCGTGGACTAAAGAGGTTACAGATGGGCGTAAGGCAGAAGAAGTGGCTGCAGAGTTAACAAAGAAGCTGGAGAAGCAGAAGAATAAACGCTTGAAGAAGGAAAAGAGATGGCTGGCTGCCACTGCTCTCACATCTCAAGAAAGCTGTAATAGTGCTCCAGAAGAGTGAGGAGACAAGTGAGAGACCCAAAAAGAAGAAAAAGCTTCAGGAGGTGCCTCAGGAGAATGGAATGGAAGATCTACCTGTCTTTTACTCCAAACCCAAGAAGAAAAATCCAAGGAGGAGCTCATTAGTAGTGCTCTTGAAGAGACTACTGGCAGCACAAATTTCCCCAAGAGGAAGAAGTCTTTCTCCAAAGAGGAACAAGTTAGCAATCTAGGTGAGTTAAAGACTGAGCAAAGTGAAAGAAAGTCAAAAGTAGGGATTGCAGGCTCCTATTTCAAGACATTAAACTCTGAAATTTAAGAGAGAGAGAGAGAGAAAATCTCCAGAGGAGGCAGAATCCTGACTCTCCACTCACCAGCTCCCTGGCATCAGGATATTTGGGACATGCTTAATCTCTAAGTCCCACGTCTTCATATCTAAAATGGGGATAACAAGCGTCTTCCTGATAAGGTTGTTGTGAGGCCAAATATGGTTTGGAACTTGGTAGGAGTTCAGTAAATCATGGCTATTACTGTTGTAAAAATGAGAAGAAGCAAAAGAGAGCCTCAAGTAAAGGAATAATGAAAAGAGAGGAGAAACAGACAAAGAAACAGCCCCTACTTAGGGGCTCCTGACTCTCTCATCCTGCCCCCGACTCTGGTCCTCCTGGGCACTCACCCCTGGGGGCTCCAGCTCCTTGGGCGCTCAGCAGGGAAGCCAGGGTGAGGGCGCTCAGAATCATGACTGGGGTCTGACTCCTAATCTCTTCAAAGCACATCTACAATGGCTACCGTGAGCCAGACAGTGATGAGAAAATGAGGCACTGCGGAGAAAGGAGGAGCTCTGAATTCAGGGCTTTTTTCCTACACTGCAGAGGGAGAAGGGGTGGAGACGAAAGAGGCTCAGCCGACCAGAAACTGCTGAGTTTAGGCTAGAACAGCTGAGAGGGGAAATGAGAGAGTTTTCAGGGACCAACATGGCCCAGAAAGCTCCAAACTATTGTGGGGTTTTAGTAGAAGAGAAGGAGAACTAAAATGGAGACATCTTAGTCACCTTCCTCAGAAAGGGGTTGTTTGGAAACAATGTTGTCTGAAGTTATTTTATAAGTAATTGCTTTTGGTTTTTTATTTATTTGCTTGTTTGTTTGTTTGTTTTTAAAGATACTTACATTATACAAATGTCACATAAAAAATAGAGGGGATTCCCATATGCCCCGCTCCCCACACCTCCCACATTTTCCCACATTAACAACATCCTTCATTAGTGAGGTACATTCATTGCAATTGATGAAACTGTTTTGGAGCATTGCCACTAAGCATGGATTAAAGTTTGTTTTTTTTTTTGTTTTGTTTTGTTTTTAAGATTTTTTTTTATTTATTTATTCATTTATCCCCCCCCTGCCGCCCGCGCTCCCCGGGTCAGCCAACCACACCGCGCGGGCGGGCCCGCCCCCACCAGGAGGCCCTGGGAACCGAACCCAGGGCCTCCCACATGGCAAACGGGAGCCCCACCGATTGAGCCACAGCCGCTTCCCTGGATTAAAGTTTAGATTGTAGTTTACACATAATTATACCTTGATCCTTAGTTTCATACCGAAAGCGCTTGATTGTTAGCAAATGGTTTTGTAATCACCCTTTTATACCTTTGATAATTTTGGAGGATTTCTTTGATGTTTCTAGATATATAAGCAGAATGCAAAAATAGTTTATCATTTCATTTCTCATTTTATTCTTTTTCTGTCTTCTTCATACAAGAATGTGGTGACATGAGTCACTTTTATTTTTATCTTGTTCTTAAGAGAGATTTCTCTAATTTTTTCTCATTCAGTGTAATATTAAATTTTTATATACTCTTTGTTTTATTATAAATAGGTGTAGAACTATAGTAAGTCTCTCTGATATTTATAATCAAAAGATGGAAATTATAGTATTGAAAATATAATGTGTCATATTTGATCTTTCTTGCTTTGAACTAGCCTTGCATTATAATAATTGACATTTCTTCGTAACTTACTATGTGCATAACTTACTATTTCTTCCATTGTTTAACATCAGAGATTATCACATACTAAGTGTTATCTCAGTTAATTTTCCTAATAAACCTGTAAGGAAGACTCATAATTACCTCCATTCTACAGGAGAGAAAATTAAAACATAGCAGATTAAATAACTTGTACATGGTCTTAAAGCAGCAGAAAGGGGCTTCACACCCCTGAACTTTCGCTGTAAAACTGTGTTCTGACCACCTCATATAATGCATCTTCATTTCTAATAGAAAATCCAAGTTCAATAATTTTTATGCTTTTAATCAATTTATCAACATTTTATGTAAGTATTAAATAAGTTTGTTGAAAAATTATAAACATTTTGTCATTTTCTCTTAGGTTTTTGCATTTGCACAAAACGATATTTACCTTATATCAGAAACTATCTGTAATTTTGCTTATTGGGGAATATTTGCTGATTAAGGCACAATATATTTATTGAACTGTGACGACATCAGATTCAGAAGCTTGTGAAAGGTTTTCCTTGATAGCTTTACTGATCTTTTCACAAACTCCAAGCTCTTTAAGTCTCTAAGACATTTTTATATGTACACCATCATTTCACACTCACAGAGCTACTAAGAAGGCACTTCAAACATGATGAAATGTGGCCCAGAAAGGACAAGGAATTTGCCAAAGTCGTGCACGTACTTCCTTGCCCTGTGGCATTAAAACCCAGGGCCCTTGTGCCCTTCCCTCTAAGTTACGCCTGACCTTGGGGAGGAGGATAGAGAGAGGCTCTGGGAGGACACATGGGGAATCTGGATGTGGACAGGTAGGAAAACTACAGGTACTAGGATAAGTCACAAATAGAATCACTGGAGGTTAAGAAAGGGGAAAGATACTTTAATAGGAAACTATTCAGGTGGAGACAGTAAGGAGTCAACATTGTCACCCTGGGGTTACAAAGAGAGGAATTATTCTCCAGTGAGGGTGGCCTTGGGGTGAAGGAAGGAAAGGGGATGCCCCACTCTAGAGAGGAACTGGGAACTGGGGTGCTAACTCTGGGGAGCTGAGCCCCCCAGGTCCCTCTAGGAACAGGGGTTCACAGGACGGGGGCTGGAGGAAAGGCCATTTCTTTGGGAGTGGGTTGGTGTGAGCTAGACCTTTGACTCTGGGATAAAAGACCTTCGATACTTTTAGGTGGAGGTCACAATAAGTTAGTTTGCTCTGGGAGTGAGCAACAGAGATGGGTTCCAGTAAGATTCTACTTTTGCAGCTGCTGAGCTGTCTCTGACACAGACAGTGAAGGTTTCTGTGTCTGTGGTGACTCTGGGCCGGGGCCTCATTATCTTCTCTCTTGGTTTGATCAGCTGGCAGAGAGCTGGCCCCTCTGGTGAGTGACCCTCTGAACTCCCATCTCCTGCCTCCTCCCAATCTCTGCTCCCTGTCTGATGGTGATTGAGTCTCCCATTCCTACCCCATTCACCGTGAACAATACCAGATACTTTTTTATCCACAGATTCTCCTCTAATCAAGGTATCTTCCTTTCCTAGGCTACACTTCCCTCCCTGGGTCCAATTATCCAGAAGGTAGCGTCTCTGTTTGTCTGTCTGTCTACTGTCCTTGGAGGGGGTGGAGGGTCAGTGTTGACTTCAGCTAGTGGTGCTCACAGTAGAGGGAACCTCCACAAGGATCTAGCTAAGGGTGTGACTTAAGCCGCCATCACTGGGATTAGGAGCAGGAAAGAGGAGTGCCTGCCTCCTTCTCTTCTACCCAGTGACATGTCTGTGGGGAGGGGGCTGAAGGTAGCTCCTTTACATTAGTCCTTAAGTAACCTAGAATTTTCAACACACTGAGTTTGGGCTCTGACATTGGATGGTTATAGAGAGAAACGATGGAGTCATATTGGGTTATGTCTCATCTCCTTTTATTTCTTCTGTAGAACAGCACATTTCCTAGAGGCAGAACCCTACACTTCTGACCCAAGTGTGGAGGCAATTCAAACTCTTAGTGCTGCTTCTGTTACCCTCCAAAGTCCTCAGACTTTGGCTCCACCATCCAACGTTTTGAATTTCCCTGCCCTCTCTATGTAAACCATCGCAACTCAGAGGAACTCATTCCTGGGAATAATCCATAAACAAATCATTGTCCAAGGCTATATTTCTGGGGTGAATATCATCTGGGGAAGAAAGCTAAAGGACCCTCTTGGGGATCCCACTGTACCACAGAGGGCAGTGAGTTGCTGATGACCATCTCTGAGGAGTAAACTCTGGTGGAAATATTGTTTATCCATGCCTTTTTCCTGGGGCCTTGGGGAGGGAATTTGGGCAGAGCCAGGGGCTGGTTTGATCCTCTTCTACTTGAGTGGAGTCAGCAGATCCTTCCACTCTCCCATCTAGACACAACAGAATTTGAGGCAGTTTTCTGGCTTATAATTCATAAGAAGAAATTAAACTATGGTGGGATGAAGTCACAGAATGAGGAATAGGGAGGGGATTAACAGTTTCCTCACCTTATAAGGGATCTTATGAGAATTAAGTGAGTTGATACCTGTAAACTACCACAGCATTGCCTGGTACTCAGGAGGCCTGTAACAGTGATGTTAGCTATCAGCAGTTGGTGAGCTTTCTGGGCCAGGCATTGTACCAGATGCTTTACATGAGTTATTCCATTTGATCCTCACTTAGTCAGGATTCAGGGGACAGATCCTAACCTCAAACTTGAGTTCTGGGTAAAGTTATTTCTTCCACACCCTGAGCAGGGAAGAGAACATACCTCAGATGTCTATCATGTTCCTGGCACTGGGCTAAGCATTTATGCTTGTATCTTGTTTGCTTCTCTTTAGAAAACCATTAAGAACAAGTGTCTCCATGTCACAGGCGAGGACACTGAGGCTCAGAGAGGTTAAATAATTTGCCCAATCACAGAGCATTTTGTCTACCTGAAATAGAAGTCAGTAGATTACTTTATTATGAGGCCCCTCTTGAGGCTGGACACACCTCTCTGCAGGCCATCCTTCCACACCCACGTGGCACCCAGTGTTGGGGTGTCGATTTCACAATGTAGAAGAGACATCGCCTGGTATCGCTTGTCTTTCGGTGAAGGGCGACACCTGCTGGACATGGAAAAGCTGTGGAATTGTTTCTGGAATCTGAGTTGGGGAAAGGACAAGGAAAAGAAACAAGAAATGAAGACAAGCCCTAGAGGAGTTAGGGTTAAAAAAGGATTTTGGAGGGGTTTGGATGCATACTTGTGTGGATATCTATGGGGGACACAGAAAGTCAGGACCTGAAGAGCTGGGGAAAAGGGTCAGAAGACAGAGTGTGGCATCTTCCTCTGTACTCCTGTCCATGGTTGGGGGTGGTGCATGGTGGGTGGTAGGAGAGCGGTCACAGGGGCTAGACCCCTCTGACCCTAGACTGTGTCTATCTGATGGTGCCCTGGAGAAGAGAGGATAGCACTGTTCATACAGACTGGATGTCCAGGGTAGGTGCTCAGTTTTATTCAATCTATTAATTTATCTCCAGAAGGATCCTTGTGACAAGGCCCTCTCTTCTGGAAGGAATTCATTTAAGAAGTCAACGGTAGAGAAAAGTGCTCATGAATTTAAAACGGTTAGTCTTTGAAGAAGGTCATATAAGAAGAAAAGAAGAAACATGATATGCGCTAGGGGAAGAAATGTAGGCTCAGAAATCCAACCTATAAATTTGATCCACTTTTTGTTTCACTTTCATCTTCCATTTACTTTAATTATTTTTGTGGCTTGATAAAACAAATTCCTTTTTAGTCTCCTCTAGGGGTGAGGCTTTGGGTCTTGTCTATGCCTGGACAATTTTGAAGGAGAAGCTGCACATTCAAAGAGTCTGGATCTGGTGACAGATGTGGGATTCAAAGTGACAGGGAAGGCAGGAAAGATCAGCTAATTGGACAGCTTCTAGGTCCCTGTCTGGAGATTCCCCGGCAAGCTTTTCTCTGCCATAAACTTGTAGGGTCTCCTGGGAGCCAGAAAGTCAGTCTACAATAGGGAAGAAAAGGAGGACACATATGTCATTACATAACAAAATGGAATGCAAAAAAAAAAGCTGTGTCTGTGTGTGTGAGGGAGAGAGAGAGAGAGAGAGAGAGAAACATAGACAGAGACAAGCTCTTCTGGGTTATACCTAATCCAAGTGGCATAGCATATCAAATGTTTCTCCCTTCAATGTCTTGTGCATGTTTAAAAGCAGAACTTGGAGATGCAAATGATTTAAAGAGTCATCTAGTCCAACTCTCCACACACAAAAGAACTGGGTCTCTGTCCTTGAGGGCAAGCACAGTGCTGAGAGTTCCTTCAACCCTCAGAGCAGGGAGGTATTTTAGAGCAAGTGTTCTTAACCTTTTTTGTTCCACGGACCCCTTTGCCAGTCAGGTGAAAACCATGGGCCCCTTCCTAAGTCCACACTATACTGTGTATTATTTAATAAATATATCACACCCACACCAACATGTCCCTACAAGAATAATGTTTTGTTTTGTTTTGTTTTGTTATTTTAATTCAAGCTCAGGAACCCCTTGTTAAGAACCCCTGACCTAAAGCAGTATTAACAGATCATCTAACCAAAGGCCCCTCAACTGAATTTGATGCACACAAAGGGTGTCATACCAAGAGGAATAGATTAGTTTACAAACACAACCTTTCTCTTTTTGGGATTCGTAAAATAATCTCAAACTGCCACACCCTTCATAGCTTGAAAAGGGAAAACAGCACCTGATACTGTACTATGTTTACTTTATATCATATTATTTAATTTTCACAATAGTCTTGCAAGGTGAAAATTAAACAAAAAGAAAAGAAAGTAACTTCTCATTTTATAGAGGAAAAAATTGAAACTTAGAGGTTGCTTTACTTGCCAAGGTCTGAGTGCTTGTCCCTGTACATCCTCATTGTGCTGACCCACTTTGCTTTCCTTATAGCCCAGAATAATTCATTTTTCTTAATACAAACTGTTCTGAATGGAATATGACTTACTTTAAACTAGTTGGATTTCAGTATTACTCTAGAAATTTCAAAAATGTGTCAAGAGTTTTACTAACACTGTAGCGTTTTTCACACACGCGCGCGCGCGCACACATACAAACTGTTTGAGGGGCCCTTGTGTCATATATGTCTATTTGTTACCGTAAGCATGACTATCTCCAATAGAAGGGCCTGCCTGAACCCACACCACCAGGAAAAACATGTCTCTTACTGAGAAAATGATTTATTGTGAATACAAAAGCAAGAAACTAGGGGAATCTTCCCAAAACCAGTTCAAAGTGAGAATGGGAGCTAGGGGATTTCTGGGCAAAAGGAGAGGGGTAGAGGAGAAGAAAAACAGTTTAAAAAAAAAAAAAAAGTGATGATGTTAGGTCTTCCAGGAGTCTTGAAAGGAGGCTACATGCAATTTGTCAGTCCTGTGTTGTCTCAAGTACATTCAACTTGTCCTTGGTTTCAGCAGCTAATAAACCACAGTTTTAACTTCCAGAAAGATGGCGGACTAGTAAGACAAGGGTCACTTCTCCTCCAGAAAAATAGCTAGAGGACAGGTTGAAACAGCCCCAAAAAAGATCTTCTAAGGTTTAGAACAGCAAGCGAAGGCTGGACACTGCCCAGAGAAGAGAGGAAACAGGAGGGAAATCACGATGACAGAACTTGAGTTGAAACCAGCAGCTGCTGCTGCTGGCACCCTCCCCTACACCAAAGACACTTTAGAATTCTCGGGTCTCTGGGCCTGTGACTACAGCCAAAGGGGGCTCCAGGGATCTACCACCCCAGGAAAGGGGAGAGAGAGGGACACAGCCTAAGGCTGACTCAGCTTTTGACTCATAAATTTGATCTGCTGTGTCCCAAGAGCCTTCCGGGCCGTGTGGGGCTGCGCCATTGTTTGCCTTGGAGCCTGCAAGGGGCTAAAGATATACAACCCTCCCAATCTCCTCTTCTACTAATAGGGACTGATTGTTGAGGACTCAGAGGGGAATGGAAATATTTCCTAGCCAGGAAAAGGGAGCGGGCTGCCATAGAAGACTGGAGAACTCTCTCAGAGAAAGCTTGAATTACAAGGCCCCTTGCCTACAGACAGGAGTCTCTATCTCATTGATCAGGTCGTGTTACAACAAATATACTCAAACCAGGCATTGAACTGAGATCTGCCAAAGAGCACCATCTCCTGGCAGATCAAGGAATTGCACACAAGAAAATTAAAAATAAGTAGGAGAGGCTTTTTCTGGCCTTTATGCCCTCCCTGCCCAAGGCCCTAGGAAGCAACCCTGCAAACAATTACTGGGTCCAGTGCCCAGTTTTGAGCAACCAGCAGGACAATCCTAACAATTCAGGTTGAGCCAAAAATCAAAGAGCAGTGGTAACTCACAGGCTCCTGCCACTAAATCCCTACAAAAGAGAAAGAAACTGAGCATCTGAGTAAACTACATCCTAATCAGATACCTAGATATCAGCAAAAAAATTATGAGAGATACTAAGAAAATAGAAGACATGGCCTAAGAAAAGGAATACATCAAAAGCCCAGAAGAGATGCAGAACTTGAGAGAACTAATCAGTGAGATGTGCACAAATTTCCAAAATCAAATTAATGAATTGAAAGACAATATAGTTAAATAGATAAATGACATCAAGAAGACACTGAGAAAATGTAAAGAAGAACTTGAAACCCTGAACTGAAAAGTAACAGAGCTTATGGGAATGAAATACACAACAGGTGAGATCAAAAACACATTTGAGGCATACAACAGCAGACTCAAAATGATAGAAGAAAGAATAAGTGATACTAAAGACAGAACAGCTACAATTGAAGAGAGAAAAGAACAGAGAGAGAAAAGAGTGGAAAAAATTGAGCAATGGCTCAGAGAGTTGAATGACAACACAAAACACAACAACATACATGTCATGGGAGTTCCAGAAAGAGAAGAGAAGGGAAAAGGGGCAGAAAGAGTATTTGAGGAAATAATAGCTGAAAATTTCCCAACTCTCATGAAAGAAATAAAATCATATGCCAAGAAGCATGCCATACCCCAATCAGAATAAATCCAAATAGACATATGCCAAGACACATACTACTCAGAATGTCAAATGTCAAAGATAAAGAGAAAATTCTCAGAGCAGCAAAGAAGAAGCAAACCATCACATACAAAGGATGTCCAGAAAGACAGCACAGATTTCTCTTCAGAAACCATGGAAGTGAGAAGACAGTGGTATGATACACTCAGGAAACTGAGAGAGAAAAACTGCCAGCTAATAATTCTTTATCCAGGAAAACTGTCCTTCAAATATGAAGGTGAGTATAAAATATTCACAAACAAACAGAAACCAAGAAAGTTTGCAAAAAAGAATCCACCTTTGAAGGAAATACTAAAGGAAGCCTTAGAATCTGAAAGAAAAAGACAGGAGAGAGAGGCTTGGAGGAGAGTATAGAAGAAAGAATAGCAGAAAGGATAACCAAAGGGTAAAAAGACAGACAAAAACAAGGTAACATATGAAAACCAAAGAATAAAATGGAGGAAGTAAATAGTGCATTTACAGTAATATCATTGAATGTGAATGGAATAAACCCCCCAATCAAAAGATACAGTCTGGGGTCGGATGTGGCTCAAATGGTTGGGCGTCCGTCTCCCATATGGAGGGACCCGGGTTCGATCCCCGGGACCTCCCAGTAAAAAAAAAAAAAAAAAAAAAAAAGATACAGTCTGATAGAATGGATAAAAAAAAAAAATGAGTCATGCATATGCTGCTTACAAGAAACTCACCTTAAATCCAGGGATATAATCGGCTGAAAGTGAAATGTTGGAAAAAGATACTCCATGTGAATAGTAACCAGAAAAGAGCAGGGGTAGCCATACTAATATCAGACAAAACAGACTTCAAATGCAAAAAAGTTATAAGAGATACAGAGGGCCTTATTTATTTATAAAAAGGACAATCAACTAGGAAGATATAACAGTCATAAATATCTATGCAGCCCAAAAATACATGAGACAAACTATGGCAAAACTGAAGGGAGAAATAGACATTTCTACAATAATTGTTGGAGACTTCAACACCCCACTCACATCATTAGATAGAACAACTAGATGGAAGATCAACAAGGAAACAGAAAACTTAAACACTATGATAAACAAGTTAGACCTAACAGACATATACAGAACACTGCATCCAAACTCAGCAGGTTACACATTCTTCTCAAGTGTCCTTGGATCTTTCTCCAGAATAGACCACATATTAGGTCACAATGCAGCTCTCAATAAATATAAAAAGATTGAAATTATACAAATCCCCTTCTCAGATCATAACGGAATGAAACTGGAAATCAATAATAGACTAGAAAAAAGTAAATTTGTGAATGTTTGGAGGCTGAAAAACACACTCCTAAATAATCAGTAGGTCAAAGAAGAAATTGCAAGTGAAATCAGAAAATATATTGAGATAAATGAAAATGAGAACACAACGTATCAAAACTCATGGCACACAGCGAAGGCAGTTTTGAGAGGGAAATGTATAGCCCTATGCCTATATTAAAAAAGAAGAAAGAGCTAAACTCAAAGACTTAACTGAACAACTAGAGAAACAAAAAAAAAAGAACAATAAGCCAATCCCAAAGCAAGCAGAAGGAAAGAAATAATAAAAATTAGAGCAGAAATAAATGAAAATGAGAACAAAAGAACAGAGAAAATCAACAAAACCAAAAGCTGGTTCTTTGAGAAGATAAATAAAATTGACAAACTGCTAGCTAGACTAACAAAGAAAAAGAGAGAGAAAAAGCAAATAAATAAAACCAGAAATGAAAGGGGGGAAGATACAAATGACCCCACAGAAATAAAAAGAATCATAAGAGGATATTATGAGAAAGATATGCCAAAAACTAGATAACCTAGATGAAATGGACAAATTTCTAGAAATGCACAACCAACAAGAAATACAAGAACTTAACAAACTAATCACATTGAATCCATCATCAAAAATCTCCCAGCAAAGAAAAGTCCAGCGCCAGATGGCTTCACAGGTGAATTCTACCAAGAATTTCAAAAAGAATTAACACCAATCCTGTTTAAACTCTTCCAAAAAATTGAAGAGAAGGGAAAATTACCCAACACATTTTATGAAGCCAACATCTCCTTAATACCAAAACCAGATAAAGATACTACAAGAAAAGAAAATTACAGACCAATCTCTCTAATGAACATAGGCGCAAAACTTCTCAACAAAATACCTGCAAATTGAATCCAATAGCATATCATCACGACCAAGTAGGATTTATTCCTGGTATGCAAGGTTGGTTCAACATACAAAAATCATTCAATGTAATGTACCACATTAACAAATTGAAGGAAAAAACCACTCAATCATTTCAATCGATGCAAAAAAGGCATTCGACAAAATCCAACATCCTTTTTTGATAAAAAAAAAAAAAAACTTCAAAAGATAGGAATGGAAGGAAAATTCCTCAATATGATAAAAGGCATATATGAAAAACCCACAGCCAACATCATACTCAATGGGGAAATGTTGAAAGCTTTCCCTCTAAGATCAGGAACAAGACAAGGATGCCCACTGTCACCATTGTTATTCAATATTGTACTAGAAGTTCTAGCTAGGGCAATTAGACAAGACAAAAAAATTAAATGCGTCCAAATAAGAAAAGAGGAAGTAAAACTCTCACTGTTTGAGGATGACATGATCCTGAACTTAGAAAATCCTGAAGTATCCACGACAAAGCTACTCGAGCTAATAAATGAGTTTAGCAAAGTGGCAGGATACAAGATCAACATGCAAAAAATCAGTAATGTTTTTGTACACTAGTAATGAACCATCTGAGGAGGAAATCAGGAGGAAAATTCCATTTTCAATAGCAACAAAAAGACTCAAATACCTAGGAGTTAATTTAACCGAAGAAGTACAGGACCTATATGCAGAAAACTACAAAACAATGCTAAAAGAATTTTAAAACGACCTAACAAATGGAAAGGCATTCCATGTTCATGGACTGGAAGAATAAATATCATGAAGATGTCGATCTTCCCTAAACTGATCTATAGATTCAACACAATACCAATCAAAATCCCAACAGCTTATTTACAGAATTAGAGATGGCAATTACCAAATTCATTTGGAAGGGTAATTATACCTGAATAGCCAAAAGCATTCTAAAAAAGAAGAGCAACATGGGAGGAATTTCACTGCTTGATCTTGAAACATATTGCAAAGCTACCATGGTCAAAACAGCATGGTACTGGCATAAAGATAGATACATTCATCAGTAGAATAGAATTGAGAACCCAGAAATAAACCCTCACCTATACAGTTAACTGGTTTTTGGCAAACCTACTAAGTCCATGTTATGGGACAAAACAGTCTCTTCAACAAATGGTGTTGGGAGAACTGGATATCTATAACCAAAAGAATGAAAGAGGACCCCTATCTCACCCTCTATACAAGAATCAGCTTAAAATGGATCAAAGATCTAAATATAAAAGTGAGGACCATAAAACTACTAGAGAAAAATGTAGGAAAACATCTTCAAGACCTTGTAGTAGGTGGTGGTTTCTTGGACCTTACATCCAAAGCACATGCAACAAAAGAAAAAAATAGATAAATGGGACCGCCTCAAAATTAAACACTTTTGCACCTCACAGGACTTTGTCAAAAGGGTGAAAAGGTGGCTGACTCAAAGGGAGAAAATATTTGGGAATCACATTTCCAATAAGGGTTTAATATCCATGATATATAAAGAGATGTTACTCAACAGTAAAAAGACAAATGATCCAATTTAGAAATGACTTGAATAGACATTTCTCCAAAGAAGAAATACAAATGGCAAAAAAACATGAAAAAATGCTCAACATCACTAATGATGAGGGAAATGCAAATCAAAACTACAATGAGATATCATTTCACACCTTTCAGAATGACCACTATTAAAAAGCAGAGAACTACAAGTGTTGGAGAGGATGTGGAGAGATAGGAACACTTCTTCACTGTTGGTGGGAATGCAGAATGGTACAGCCACTGTGGAGGACTGTTTGGCAGTTCCTAAAGAAGTTGAATATAGAATTGCCACGTGACCCTGCAATACCACTACTGGGTATATACCGAGAAGAACTGAGAGCAGTGACACGAACAGGCAGCTGCACACCAATGTTCATAGCCACATTATTCATCATTGCCAAAAGTTGGAAACAACCTAGGTGTCCATCAACAGATGAATGGATAAACAAACTGTGGTCTATTCACACGGTGGAATACTATGCAGCAATAAGAAGAAATGAAGTCATCAAGCATATGACAACATGGTTGAACCTGGAGGACATTATGTTGAGTGAAGCAAGCCAGACACAAAAGGACAAATACTGGGAAGCGGCTGTGGCTCAATCAGTGGGGCTCCCGTTTACCATATGGGAGACCCCGGGTTCGGTTCCCGGGGCCTCCTGGTGAGGGCAGGCCCGCCCGCACAGCGTGGTTGGCTGACCCGGCGAGCACAAGCAGCAAGGGGGGGATAAATGAATAAATAAATAAAATCTTTAAAAAAAAAAAAAAGGACAAATACTGTATGATTGCGCTACTATGAGCTAAATATATTGTGTAACATATTGTTTGATTCAAAAAAAAAAATTTATGTGTCCAGTACATTTAATTGAGAAATGTATGTACTTATTCATCTGTGTTTACTTTTTAGTTTTTAATCATTTATTATTAAATGTACAAAATAAAGTTTTTTTAAAAAGTATAAAAAATAATAATAAACCGCAGTTTAGATATTGTTGTACAGGTGCAAGGTCTTCATGGCTCCTTTCTCAGTTGATCACTCTAGGATATCAAGTCTTGAGAAAAGTTACAGATTTACTGGTGCTCTTAACACCATTGTTTGTTTTTGCTTTGAGATAGTGACCAATTCTGTAAGCAAAACTGATAAGTTCTGATTAATGGCCTTCAGAGAAATAAGTTCAAAGAATAAACTTCTAAAATTAGATTCATAGAAAACCAGTTCAATTAATTTTAGAATTTTCAGAGCTTCTTATGTGAAGAAATTTTAATAAGCACATTTTCAGCTATTCAATCCCCCCTTGTGTCTATACTCTTCTTATTCTTAAAAAGATGTTTCATAAACATTCCTCATTTAAAGAAAATTGGTGAAGATCTCATGTAGTTACTTCCTGTTGATAATGGGGCAAAGAAAATTTTTGTATCATTTTGGAGGATGCTTTAGAAATAGACTCACAAAGACAATACAGGCAACAACAAGACAATCATAGGGCAAGCGAAATAAAGGCAGTACTTAAGAGAGCTAGGAGATATTATCATATTCATCAGGTACAGTACTTCATAATAATTAATGCACAAGTTTCTCTTTGAGCTGCAGTTAATATATCTAAGCTCCAGGTTTGCAATACCATACATGTTATGGCTCCATGGGAGCAGGCCTTAATGCCAATTGTATTTGTTTAGGTTCTACTCACATTACACTGGCAATTATTGCTCCACTGGGAATAACCTTCACACAGCCAGCATACTGCAGCACCATTGGTCCTCGAGAGAACAGGAAGTAAATTCCAGTATTCCACAAGCTTGGTGCATAACACCCTCTGGCACTATGAAACAGAGCTCGTCTGGAGGCAATTTTGAGCCATTGCTGGCTGGCAAAGCAGCAGGAGTCTAAAACAGCAATGTATTTCCATCTACTTCAGGAGCATGACCAGGAGATGTGGCAGATACTTTTATTGTTTTAGAGGTCATAGTGACCAATCTAGTCAATAACTCAAATGGAGAGGCACCATGCATGGCACTAGGGGCCTGGTTTAAATACACAAGAGAGTCTGAAAACAATGAAGTCCATCTCTTCTAATTTTTATACACTTTCTAAACACTTCCCATGCAATTTATAATATATCAAATGAACTTAACTATTTTCAGTACTTCACTTTTTACTTTTGCACCTTTACCATAGTTATGTTAATTAACAGGTATTTTATTTCAACAGTACAGGGAAAAAATTACATTCTCAAATATTTTATGAAAACCTAAGACTCCCAATGGAATCAATATTATCTTATCCCTTCCACCACCTTAATATTCAGGTTGAAGCAGCCTCTGACAGGTTTCTCTGTTATGAAGTTACTTTTTGTTATCACTATCAGTTCAGATTTCTCCTTAATAATGGCTTCCTGGAATTAGCCATTTATATAGCAATACTTCATTTTAGAAAATGCTTTTACAAATTTCCCGTAACCAACCATAAACACATAGACTAGTTACTTCACCTTTAAATAAGCTTATTAAATTACAGTAAGCAGCCAATAAAATTTACTTTATCCATTTAAGTCTTGTCGTACATCCCCTTATTCTGTTCTGTGAAAACTAGCCATTTCACTTTAGGACAGATCTACATTTTCTTCTTTAACTTAATTTCATTAAACATAAACTTATAATTTTCATCATATTAATGATCTAATAAATATAATGCTAATTTATTTTTATTTTAATTTTTTAGGAGGTACTAGAAATCAAACCCAGGACCTCATACATGGGAAGAAAATGCTCAACCACTGAGCTACATCCATTCCCCAATGAAAGTTAGTTAGTTAGTTAGTTTGTTAGTTAGTTAGTTTGTTTGTTTGTTTGTTTGTTTGTTTGTTTGTTTGTTTTAAAAAGATACCAGGGATCAAACCCAGGACCTTGTACATGGGAAACAGGTGCTCAACCATATGAACTACATCCGCTCCCCTAATTTATTTTCTTAGTATCCTATAAACCTAGGGAGATTACACCCAAGTCAAATAAAATTAAAACAATTATAGTTGATGCAAGAAATGTTTCTTTTCTTCCTCTACAATAGGCTTAAACCTCTTTTTTATAATATTCTAAAGTAGTGAACAACCTCAAAAGCATACTGACTGCCAGGCTCTAGAATATATCATAATTTAGAAAAATCTTTCTATAGCTTTCAAGGACTTTTTCTTTACTAACTGAAATTTGTCAATTAGATTATTAATTACTCTCATCCCAAGGCTATTAAAGGGTTTAAATTTGGGAATTACTATGTAAACCAATCTTTATTCTGTAACATTTCCTTTGTGCCCGTCATTCTTAATTTCCTGACCTAGTAGACAGAGCACTAAACTAAACTTCTATTTCCCTACCTTATTGCACTTAACCCTTCCCCCATAGCTCTCTGAAAGAGTGGGCCTTGGGGGTGGGGGAGCAGAAGGTAGGTCAAGGAACCTAGGAAAACTTTTTCTTCTTCCAATAGTTTCTATATTCAGATTTCTATATGACCGTTCCATTCTGCTTGGCTTTTCTAATTTGGGACTCCAAGATTACTCAGTTACAAATACATATATATTTGAATAAACAGGCACAAATAGTCAGGCACACAAACAAGAAAACATAAAATTCACTAATTTGACTCATAATTCTCACTCTTTTGACATGGTCATACTCTATCATTTCACACCTAGAAAAAGTTATCTGGGCACTACTTGGTTAGCAAGTTTTTAGCAAGGGATATATATTCAGAAGGCTATGCTTTAAATATTTTGGCTTTAATTCAGTAGTAAGGCTCCCCTTTCTCCAGGCTCTTTCATTCCAGGTTTCTTACCATTACCATCCAGTTGTCCTTGGGACTTTCTAATTCCCCAAGAATGTCTCCCATGCCCTTGAAAAGTGGGCTAAGGTATCCTACCTACTTTTTTTTTTTAATGAATATACTTTTATTCATTTTTTTATATATTTTAAAAGATGCTTAGATTACATAAATGTTACACAAAAATTACAGGGATTCCCATGTTCCCCACCTCCCACACCTCCCACAACCTCCCACATAAACATCTTTCATTAGTGTGGCACATCACCTACAATGGATATATACATCTGGGGCTTTGCCACTAAGCATGGACCATAGTTCACATTGTAGACCACACTCTCTCCCACACAGTTCTGCATGTTATATGCTGATGTAAAATGGCCTATATCTGTCACTGTAATGTCACTCAGGATAATTCCCAAGTCCCGAAAAAGCCCCTGTATTACAACTGCTTTTCCCTCTCCCTACCCTGAAAGCATCCAGTGGCCACTAGCTCCATGTCAATGTTGTAATTTCTTCCATTGCTTAAATCACAGTATGTCTAAAACAGAATACCAGTAACTCCACTCTAGTCCATAGCTCTTACCCCAATCCTGAGGAGTCTGGGATGGTGATGTCCACTCCACCTCCAAGTGAGAGGGGATATGGATGGGATTATCCTGCCTGCAGCTGCTGACTCTCTCCATTCCCTGGGATGGCCGTTGTCTATCATCATCTCCCAGCCAGGTGTCTTGGGTAAGTCCATTGAGCTGTAGAGTAAGAGTTGCAGCTCCACCGAGATTCCAGGCACAACTGGCACATGGGCAGGCCAAAGGCTCTAGTCTCTGGAAGTACACCTACAAACTCCAGCACCAGATATAGGTTTGAATAGAAGGGACTGATGGACCATGTGCAGGAAGGACTTATGTCACTCTCAGGAGCACAGATTCCAAAGTATAGCCCACTGATAAAGCGTCAATCTCTGGAGCTATCCCCCTTCATATAGGACATGGGTGTCTCCAGAGCTCCTCTGTTTGGGGTGATATCCACTTTGGTGTTCTAAGAGATCCTACTGAGGTGTGTGTAAGCATTACCTCTGAGATGACCTCCCAACTCTCTTTGAAGTATCTAGCCATATGAACCCATTTGTCTTTACTTTTTCCCCCTTTTATTCAAGGTCTTTTTCCAGTCATATTGCCAGTTGGCACTTCCTACCTACCCTTTAATTCTAACTCTGCTCTAATTGACTTTAGCAGTGTTTTTTTAAAAGTGACAAGTCTTGTTTTTCTTAAACTAAGGACACGATAAAGTTATAGTAAAAAAGCTATTTTGATAAAACAGATTTTCTGCTTTGTATACTGATTATTCAGGAGAAAACCTCTTTATAACATTTTACTAAGACCCATTAATGATTTAAGAAACTTTGTCAATTTAACAGGGAAAAAAACAAATTTTAGCTTTGCATCAGCATACTATTCGATACTAAGGCTTTTAAAACTTTATATGTAGACCTATCAAATCTTACCCATCTTTGACCACAAAAAGCCCTTTTCCTGCCAATATTCTTCATTTTCTGTATTCATTCAGGTTTTGTCTGACATTTTCCCCTTTCTTACTAGCCAGTCATTTTATCTTAGGACAAAATTATTTTCTTTTTCCTTAATAATAAAAATTGCATTCTATATACCTTAAATACTTAAGTTACCAAAATGATTTTGGAAATTGTCTCCAAGCAAACCTCTTACAATATACAATTACCATCAAAATTAAACAAACTTGACAGAATAATGATTCACTTTGGTTATATGCAAACATAACTTCTCTTTATTTCAATACTTAGTAGCATGCAATACAAGAACATTGATAGCTCATAGGGGATGGTTTTCAGAAATATGTGTTTTCTTTATTTTTTCAGTATTTTAGAAAGCTATAATATGAAATATTTACAAGGACACATTTCTGAAACAGTTTTCTGGAGGCAAGTTGGCATGGGAGGCTTGTTGCTATCAAGACTAAGCCATGATTTAATTGCAGACTTACAAAAGTAGCCAGCATTTTTCTTTTTTTTTTTTTTTTTTTTTTTTTTTCCCTCTTTTACTTTCATAGAGCTGTCTGGCTCAACAGTTACTAAATTTTAACATAGGGGTTCTTAACCAGGGATCCCTTGGGGGTCTGTGGAAAGATTTCAGGGGGTCCATGAGCTTGAATTGAAAAAAAAATCAACTTATTATCTTTATTTTCTCTGACCTCTAACTGAAATCTAGCATTTCCTTCACTTATGAATGTAAGCAATAAATAAATTACAGTGGCATTCATTTCACCTGACTGGCAAAAGGGTCAGTGGAACAAAAAAGGTTAATAACCCTTGCTGTAACAGCACCAATTTTATTAATGTGTCTATCCAGATCCAATTAGAATTAACATGGAAACAGAACAGAGAATATTAATGTTGCTAAGTTTTTCCACTTCTCCAGCAGTTAAACTAATTCCATTTGTGATTTCTTTTATAAAACAAATCTAATTGCAAGATGGTATTGAAATTTAAGACTCATTTTTAGGTAACTTTTCACCATCATTCAATTTATACTGTGGCCAGGCAACATTAAAATAGAAAAATCATGTTCTTTTTCTTAAAGGGATCTCCTCCAAACTTAGACCAATTTTCCAATATACATCCCAGAGGAGACAGAGCTAGCACATTCTGAGAGTTTCCCATGGCTAGGCAACACCAACAGAAATCACAAAGACATAATACTAAGAACAGGAGCTCTCAAAAATCAACAGATTCCCCAACTTCAAAGCAAAAATGCAAATACAAAATCAACAGGTGAACCCTAAATCTGATTTATGAGCTCCTAAGCATTAGCACACTGATAAAAACCAATCCAACAATCTCCTTGGCAGGAACAGAATGATAATATTAAAGTAAGCACAGATCAGAACAGAAGAAAGAATTTCACACACTTAAATTAGCACATGGTAAATCGCAGCTTCAGAATCACCTTCACACAAAGCACTCAGTGTCCACCCACAGCAGAAGCCTCACCTGGAACCTCCAGTTCAGTCCTCCAGGAAAATCCCCAGGCAGCTGCTAGGCATGGAGCCAAGGGATCCAGGCAAGCCCCGCCGGTGATGAGACACAGATCGGGGCTGCTCCCAGAGCAGCCTGGCTCCTGTCTGGCTTGCCAAATTTTGTTACCATAAACATGGCTATCTCCAATAGAAGGGCCTGCCCAATCTGGCACCACCAAGGAGAAACATGTCTCTCAGTGAGAAGGTGATTTATTGTGAATACACAAGCAAGGAACTGGAGGAATCTTCCCAAAGCCAGTTCAAAGTGTGAATGGGAGCTAGAGTTTTTCTGGGCAAAAGGAGAAGGGTAGAAGAGAAGAAAATCAATTTTTTTTAATGATGACATTAAATCTTCCAGGGGTCTTGTGAGAAGGGTACGTGCAATTTGTCAGTCCTGTGTTGTCTCAAGTACGTTCAACTTGTCCTTGGTTTCAGCAGCTAATAAACCACAGTCTAGAGATTGTTGTGCAGGTGCAAGGTCTTCATGGTTCCTTTCTCAGCTGACCACTCAAGAATATCAAGCTTTTTGTCTTAAGAAAAGTTACAGACTTACTGGGTCATAAGGTGCTTCTGACACCATTCTGTCTGTTTTTGCTTTGAGATTTTATCTTATTCCTGTAAGCAAAACTGAGAAGGTCTGGTTAATGTCCTTCAGGGAACTAAGTGAAAAGAATAAACTTCTAAAATTAGAGTAATAGAAAGCCAACTCAATTAGTTTGAGAATTTTCAGAGCTACTTAAGTGAAGAAATTTTAATAAGCATATTTTCCAACCATCATGTTTTGTAAACAAGATTTCATTAAGGGAGAAAAAAATCAACTGCTTTAAAGAAAAAGTCAAAATCATGCTTAGTATTAACAGAAAGGTGTCCTGACTGATGGTTGATTATTAGTGGAACAGGAAGCAGAGTTAGAGATAGAGTAGAATGGGGAGAGGCAGGTCACCTGTCAGAGATGCCAGGCTGGATGTGTCTATGGGTTCAGGGGCTGAGGAGCTAGACCCCAGGTGAGAAGACAGAGAAATGAAATACTGCCTCAGCACAGACCCTGTAGAATAAAGTCTTCAGTAGGGTTACAGGAGACTTTTGTGGTGGTACCAGAGGCTAGCTTTTTTCCTGCCACCCTTCCCTTCTGACTACCAGTTGTGAAGCTTCTAGTTAGGTCAAGGAAGGACGGGGACACCCATCAGATCAGATCACCTCTGGCCACCTCTGCCGTGAAGGAGGCAGTGTCCACACCCTCTCCCCCCCACCGGCTCCTGCTGCTGGACCCTCAAGCCCCTTTGACATCCGCTGAGGGAGGCTCTGAGCAGCAGGAGAAGCAGGCAGAGGCACTTCATCTGGGGCTTTGGGCTCCCTGTGTTCAACCTGCACTGACACGTGAGCCCCAGACCAGCAGGCTCTTCATACAGCCCTTTACTTCTGCAGCTGCCCAGCACTAGGCATGCTCGCTGTGGTCTGAGAAATGGGTGCTAAGTTGAATCTGGAGTTTCCATCTGGGATACCTTTTTACTCCTGTCAAGACACCTGAAATGTTAAAGACTCTTTCGACAAACCTTTGTGCAAGCTGATTAGATTCCAGGCACCCAGTAATTTAAAATGTATCTGCTCACTCTGTTTAATGCACATGTTTTTACTGAGACTTAGATTAAGTGTTGTATGCAAATATATAAAAGAGTTACTGGTCTTAAAGTTCAAGGACAGGGAGCACAACAGACATGAAAAAATCACACTCCCTCATTTTCTCCAATATGAACATTGTGTTAAGATTCAAGAGACACACACAGAGAGAATGCATCCTCCCATTCTAATGGGATTTCTACATATTTTTAGTTTTATGTGTTCCTAAATATATATATATATATGCCTGTAAGTTTAACTTTTATAAAGTATACTGGGTTTCTTGCTTTTTCACTCAGCACAATGTTTTCAGGATTTGACCAAGTAGGGAAGTACACTGTTATTTGGTTTCTTTAAATGGATGTGCAATGTTCCATGGTCCATGTCAATGACATTTTAGGTATTTACTCTGCCAGTGAAGATCAAACCAATTAATTGCTGCCAACCCTCAGTTTCACAAATAATGCTACAGCCATAGTCATCCTCCATCTTTTCACTTTTGGACTCACATGAACATTTTTAGAAATATTATACCAAAGTGGAAATACTGGGTCACACAGCATACATCTACTCAATGTGACCAATCCAGTAAGGCTAAGGCTATCACATTGTCACCAGCATCATATGAAGATTTCTCTATAGCTCTATCCATCAGCACTTAGAATTATCCAGCTTTTGAATTTTTTTTCAGAACAATAGGTCTCAGTCTCATTCCTTCTTTTTTTTTTTTTTTTAAAGATTTTATTTATTTATTCATTTATCCCCCTCTTGCTGCTTGTGCTCGCTGGGTCAGCTAACCATGCCGTGCGGGCGGGCTTGCCTTCACCAGGAGGCCCCGGGAACCGAACCCGGGGCCTCCCATATGGTAAACGGGAGCCCTACTGATTGAGCCACAGCCGCTTCCCTCATTCCTTCTTTAATTTGCAATATTCTTTTCACTACTGAATTGAAGCTGAGAGTCTTTTTTTTTTTATTGTGGGTAAAAATCAAATTTTTCACAATACATACCAATATTTCTAAAATGATATATAAATATATATGCATATATGTGCATTTGCTTATATAAATGTTATTTTTTATGTATATATACATGAATCTGGAGGACATTATGTTGAGTGAAGCAAGCCAGACACAAAAGGACAAATACTGTATGAATGCATTACTATGAACCAAATATATTGTGTAATATATTATTTGATTCACACACACAAAAAACAAACAAAAAAGAAAACAAAAAAAAAAAAATTTTCATGTATCCATTACATTTAATTGAGAAATGTATATATTTATTCATCTGTGTTTACTTTTTAGTTTTTAATTGCTTATGTTTTCAATTATTAAATGTACAAAATAAAGTTAAAAAAAAAAAAATTCTGAGGACCTCAAAAAAAAAAAAAAAAAAAAAGGTACTTAGATTACCTAGATATTACACAGAAATTACAGGGATTCCCATGTTCCCCATGTCCCACACCTCCACAACATCCCACACAAACATCATTCATCAGTGTGGCACATCATCCACAATGGATATACACATCCTGGGGCCTTGCCACCAAGAATAGGCCACAGTTCACATCGTAGAACACACTCTCTCCCACACAGTTCTGCATGGTATATGCTGATGTAAAATGGCCTACATCTGTCGCCACAACACCACTCAGGACAACCCCCAAGTCCCGAAAAGGCCCCTGTATTTCAACTGCCCTTCCCCTCCCTGCCCTGAGAGTGTCCAGTGGCCACCAGCTCCACCTCACTGTTAAAATTTCTTCCATTGCTTGAATCCCAATATGTCTACAACAGAATACCATTAAGTCCACTCTAGTCCATAGCTCTTCCCTCATTCCTGAGGGGACTGGAATGGTGATGTCCACTCCACCTCCAAGTGAGAGAGGGCTTATATCCCATGGATATGGTGGATGAGATTATCCTGCCTGCAGCTGCAGGCTCTCTCCATTCCCTGGGATGGCCGTTGTCCATCATCGTCTCCTCACCAGGTGACTTGGGTGAGTCCATTGAGCTGTAGAGTAGGAGTTGCAGCTCCACCGAGATTCCAAGCACAGCTGGCACATAGGCAGGCCAGAGGCTCCTGTCTCTGGAAGTATACCCACAAACTCCAGCCTCACATATAGGTTTGAATAGAAGGGACGGATGGACCATGTGCAGGGAGGACTTATTTGAGTCCAACTCTGTCACTCTCAGGAGCACAGATTCCAAAGTAGAGCCCACAGATAAGGCATCAATCTCTGGGGCAATCCCCCCTTATACAGGACCTGGGTGTCTCCAGAGCCCTCAGGAGCCCCTCTGTGTGGGGTGATATCCACTTTGGTGTTCTATGAGATCCTACTGAGGTGTGCATAAGCATTACCTCTGGGATGACCTCCCGACTCTCTTTGAAGTCTCTTAGCCACATGAACTCATTTCTCTTTACCTTTTCCCCCTTTTATTCAAGGTCTTTTTCCAATCGTGTTGCTGAGAGTCTCTTTAAATGCTTGTTAGCCATACAGGTTTTCTCTTAGGTAAATCTCCTTCCCATTCTTTGTCCTTTTTCGTTTCAGTTCCTTTCTTTTGCTTGTTTTTTAAAGGGTTGCTTGAATATTTTAGATATTAATCCCATGTCAATTTTAGACATTGTGAGTACGTTCTCCCTTTCTATCCTCTACCTGTTAACTTCATTAGTGGTGCCCTTTGTTTAACAGAAGTCTTGAATTTTAATGTAGCACATTTTAATCTTTTTGCCTTGTGAATTATGTTCCCTTAAGAAATTCTTCTTTACCCAATGTTTATAATAATATTCTAAATTTTTATCCATAAAATTTTTTACATTAACTTTATTGTTTTACCTTCATAGTTAGGCCTTTAATCAATCTGAGATCCACCTTTTATGTTAAATACAAATTTGGATTTTTCCCCCCCATAGTGAGCCAGTTTTCCCAACTCATCTTCTAAATAGTTTTCTCTCTTTGTGTTGATCTGCAGTGCTACTTTTTGTGTGTATTAACTCTCCATATATTCATAAAGCTCTGACCTCTCCATTCTGTTCCATTGTTCAATTGATAAGATTTTGTGCCAATCCTACATTGATTTTGTTATGACCGCTTTATAAGAGGTCACACAGAAAGGGGTAGCATGGTGTAAAAAATCCCTGGAACCTGGTTATGGTGGATAAAAGAGAAAGTTTTAAAGTTGACTCCCACATTTCCACTCACTAAACCTGACCAGTGGTATCTTTTATTCAGCTAGGGATCAGTGGAAAAGAAACAATTTGAGGGCTAAGATGAAGATTATGAGGCCAGTCTATACATATAGCATGATAAACATGATCTTAATGTTATACTCAGAGAATTTTACAATATGTAGGAAGAGCAACCTGGAGGAGAGTGAAACAGATCACTTTGAAGAGATTTCTCAGAAAAGTAGACACCCAGGCTTAGTCTTGAAGGATAAGGCAGAATTAGGCATTCTTAGTTTGGGCATTCCAAGCCAAAAAATAATAAAAAGCATAATATGAAAACACACAAAGCAAGAGAAATCACAAAGATGAAGACATCAGAATGGCTGACTAGAAGGGAATAAATTACAGGGTAAGGCTGTAAAAAGCCTTGTGAATCTCTTCAGGAAGACTGGACATCATCTGGAGGCAATGTGTAACTTTTGAAAGGTTTCCAGTTCAGACAGAGGATGACTTGGAGAAGGAAAACAAGAGGCAGGGAGAAGGTTAAGGCACTATTGCATTAAACCAGATTAGGAACAACAGCCTAAGTTAAGACTGTGGCAGTAGAATGGAAAGAAGAGCTCCAAACAGGGAGATATGTAACAGGTAAAATAATAGGTCTTGTTAGCTCATGAGAAGTGGTAAGGAAGAAAATTAGTTCAGGGTGACTGCAAGTTCTTAGATAGAAGATTAGGTGAATAAAAATACCATTCACCAAGAACTTGGGAGAGGAGTAGATATGAGGAAGAAAGTCAATGAGTTTCATCTTGGTTAGATTGATTTTGAGGTTCCTTTGGGATATGCAGTTGGAGATGTCCAGTGGGCATGTGGCTATACAGGATTAGAATTCAGAAAAGAAGAAGTATAGCCATATAAGCAACTACTCATGGTTGGTATTTAAGGTGTGATGTGTGTGAACCCATCAAAAATACCAAGAGTGTCAAGAATACTACCAGGACACACCAGCGACATTTAAAGGGAATGGAGGCAGGTGGCTAGCTCTAGTCAACATTGGCCTTCATCAAGGCAGTTTGGGGAGAGTGCAGCTGCGGAGCACACACATCAAATTGTGTGAGTTTGAGAAGGAAGTAGACCTGGCAGATGTAGACTACTCCTAAGGAGCGTGAAGTGAATGGACCTGAGAGACGGGTGATAAACAGACAAGAATGTAGTAGGGAAGAGTATTATCCCTTCATGTTC
Source organism: Tolypeutes matacus (assembly GCA_026826555.1). Lineage (NCBI taxonomy): Eukaryota > Metazoa > Chordata > Mammalia > Cingulata > Chlamyphoridae > Tolypeutes > Tolypeutes matacus. The sequence continues at coordinate 22,009,065 of JAKSZT010018658.1, read as the reverse complement.
TCATTCCCTGTTTATACATTAGAGCCGCATGTGTAACACCACTGTTAAACTGACGTTATTTGTTCCACCTGCTTAATCTCAATTAATCCAAACAATTTTGTCTGGTTAACATCATCATTCCCACTTCACAATTGAGGTCACGCTATTTAATTGAGGTCACATGGGTAATAGGCTATTGACATGGGATGGGAGCCAGGTCCCTTTCTCCCGAGAGTCTGTGATCTTAAACATTTCACTAACTGCCTCACGGTAGCGGTATCAGGAAGATAGAAGCAATTTCTTGTCTCCCTCTGTTCCTTAAATTTTGCCTCATAATCTCTCTCATATTCTTTTTTTTTTTTCCTTGTATGTGGATAGACCACATTTTTTTTATACATTCATCTGCTGATGGATATTTAGGTTGTTTCCACCTTTTGCGAGGTCCTAATCTAACCACTTCCCTAACAGTAAAGTAATGCTGACCACTTTTTTTTTAACAAATCAATTTTATTGATGCATATTAATAAAGCATAAATCCATGCAAAGTGTACAATCAATGCTATTTGATATAATCACATAGTTGTGCATTCATCACTTCAATCATTATTAGACCATAGTAATTATTCCAATAATAATAAACAAATTTTTTTAAAACCTCATCACCTCTCAAATTCTCTATGTGTCCCCTGCCATACATAGCCACTTTTCTGTTTCCATCTCTCTAGGTTATTTGTATTTATAGTTTGTGAAAATAGTCTTATATATGCAAGATTAGTCATATTCATACTTCACATGAGGTTTTACTATGTTATACTGTCCCATGTTACATTTTATTAGCTTTCCTTCTAATAAAATACATGACCTTAGAATTTCCCTTTCAACCACTGTCATACCCGTATAATAACTCTGCTAATCACAAACACCATGATATGCTTTCACTATTTCTATTCATTTCCAAAGATGTACAAACAACATTTTTACGAGTTCTGCACAGATTAACCCTCAGCTTTCCATTCTCTACCCTCATTCTATTTTCTGATAACCTATATTCTAATTATTAACTCCATGAGTTTACAGAATATATTTAGCTCAAAATAGCACAATCATAAAATATTTGTCCTTTTGTGTCTGGCTTGCTTCACTCAACATAATGGCCTCCAGGTTCATCCATGTGGTCATATGCTTCACAACTTCATTTCTTCTTACAGCTGCATAGTATTCCATCATGTGAATATACAGCAGTTTGTTTATCCATTCATCAATTGATGGACACCTGGGTTCTTTCCATCTTTTGGCAATTGTGAATAACGCCTCTATGAACATAGGTACGCAAATGTCTACTCGTGTCACTGCTCTCAGTTCTTCTAGGTATATATCTAGTAGTGGTATTGCTGGGTCACATGGCAAGTCTATATTCAACTTCTTTAGGCACTACCAAACATTCCTCTACAGTAGCTGTACCATTCTACATTCCCACCAGCAGTGAATAAGCATTCCTTTCTCTAAATCCTCTCCAGCACTTGTAGTTTTCTGACTTTTTAATAATGGCCATTCTAATAGGTGTGAAATTATATCTCATTATAATTTTGATTTGCATTTCCCTAATTGGTAGTGAGGTAGAACTTTTTTTTCATGTGGGTGTTTTTTTTGTTTTGTTTTGTTTTGTTTTGCCATTTGTATTTCTTCTTTGGACAAATGTCTTTTCAAGTCTTTTGCCCATTTTTGAATCGGGTTGCTTATCTTTTTGTTGTTGAGATGTAGCATCTCTTTATATATTATGGATAGTAAACCATTATCAAATATGAGATTTCCAAACATTTTCTCCCATTGTTTAAGCTGCCCTTTCACCTTTTTGGCAAAGTCTTTTGAGGTGCAAGTGTTGAATTTTGAGGAGTTCCCATTTATTTTTTCCTTCTGTTGTTCATGCTTTGGGTGTAAGGTTCAAGAAACTACCACCTACCACAAGACCTTGAAGATGCTTTCTTACATTTTCTTCTAGGAGTTTTATGGTTGTCGCTTTTAAGTTTAGGTCCTTGATCCACTTTGAGTTAATTTTTTTAAAACTTTCTTTCTTTCTTTTGGATATGGATAGCCAGTTCTCCCAGCACCATTTGTTGAATAGACTGTTCAGGCCTAACTAGGAGGACTTGACAGCCTTGACAAAAATCACGTGACCATAGACGTGAGGGTCTATTTCTGAGTTCTTGATTCGGTTGCATTGGTCAATCTGTCTGTCTTTATGCCAGTACCATGCTGTTCTTACCACTGTGGTGAAGTAATATGCTTTAAAGTCAGGAAGTGAGAGTCCTCCAACTTTGTTCTTCTTTTTAAAGACATTTTTGGCTAATAGGGGCCCCTTACCCTTCCAAATAAATTTGATAATTGACTTTTCCATTTCTGCAAAAAAGGCTGTTGGGATTTTTATTGGGATTGTGTTGAATCTGTAAATCAGTTTGGGTAGAATTGACATTGTAACAATATTTAGTCTTCCAGTCCATGAAAACAGAATGTTCTTCTGTTTATTTAAGTCTTTCTTGAATTTTTTTTTTTTTTTTTAGGAATGTTTTGTAGTTTTCTGAATACGGGTCCTTTATGTCCTAGGTTAAGTTTATTTCTAAATGCTTGATTCTTTTAGTAGCTATCATAAATAGATTGTTTTTATTTCCTCCTCAGATTGCTCCTCAGTGTATAGAAAAGCTATTGATTTTTGTGTATTAATCATGTACCCTGCCACTTTGCTGAACTGGTCTGTTAGTTCTAGTAGCTTTTCATGGATTTTTCAGGATTTTCTAGATATGGGATCATATCATCAGCAAATGGTGAAAGTTTTACTTCTTCCTCTTCTACTTGGGTGCCTTTTATTTCTTTATCTAGCCTAATTTTTCTAGCTAGAACTTCTCACACAATATTGAATAACAGTGGTGGCAGTGGACATCCTTGTTTTGTTCCCAGTCTCAGTGGGAAAGCTTTCAGTCTTTCACCATTAAGTACAATGCTAGCTATAGGGTTTCATATATGCACTTTACCATATTGAGAAATCATCCTTTTAGTCCTATCTTTTGGAGTGTTTTTACAAAGAAAGGATACTGTATTTTGTCAAATGCCACTTCTGCATCAATCGAGAGTATCATGTGATTTTTTCTTTTTCAATTTATTAATGTGGTGTATCATACTAATTGATTTTCTTGTGTTGAACCACCCTTACATAACTTGGATAAAACCCCCTTGATCGTGGTATATAATTCTTTTCATGTGCTTTTGGATTCTGTTTGCAAGTATTTTGTTGAGGATTTTTGTATTTATATTCATTAGATATATTGGTTTGTAATTTTCTTTTTTTGTAGTATATCTCATTTTAGTACCAGGATGATGTTGGTGTCATAGAATGAGTTTGGTAGCTTTCTTTCCTATTTAATTTTTTGGAAGATATTGAGCAAGTTTGGTATCAGATTGTCCTTGAATGATTGGTAGAATTTACCTGTGAAGTCATCTGGTCCTGGGCTTTTCATCTTTGGGAGGTTTTTGATGACTCTTTACTTGTGATTGGTTTGTTGAGGCTTTCTATTTCTTCTAGGGTGAGTGTAGGTTGCTCATGTCTTTCTAGGAATTTGTCCATCTCATCTACTTTGTCTAGTTTTTTTGGCATACAATTGTTCATAATATCCTCTTATAATCACTCATTTCTGCAGGGTCAGTGGTAATGCGCCCCCCTTTTCTGATTTTTTTTTTTTTAATTGGTGTACTTTCTCTTTTTTCTTTGTCAGTCTAGCTAAGGGTTTGTCGACTTTGTTGATCTTCTTGAAGAACCAACTTTTGGTTTCATTGATCCTCTCTATTATTTTATTGTAGTTCTTCTCGATTTCATTTATTTCTGCTCTGATCTTTATTATTTCTTTCCTTTGGCTTTGTTTGGGATTAGTTTGCTGTTCTTTTTCTAGTTCCTCCAAGTGTGCAGTTAGATCTTCAATTTTAGCTCTAGGGGGAGGGGTGGGGTATACAGGAATCCCCTATATTATCGATGTAACATTTATGTATTTTAAAGCTTCTTTAAAAATAAAATTTGTTAAATTTTAGCTCTTTCTTCTTTTTTATTTTTTTTTTTTATTTTTGTCTTTTTATTTATTTGTTTCTTTCTTTCTTCTTTTTTAATGTGAACATTGAGGGGTATAAATTTCCCTCTCAGCACTACCTTTGCGGTGTCCCATAGGTTTTGATATGTTGTGCTCTCATTTCATTTTTTTCAAGATATTACTGAATTCTCTTGCAATGTCTTTTTTAACCCACTGATTATTTAAGAGCATGTTGTTTAATCTCCACATATTTATGAATTTCCCCTTTTTTCCATCCATTATTGATTTCCAGCTTTACTCCATTATGATCGGAGAAAACATTTTGTATTATTTCTCTCAGTCTATGTCTTTTGAGTGGAGAATTCAAACCATTAACATTCAATGATATTACTGCATTATTTACTTTGTCCATTTTGTCCTTTGGCTTTCCATTGTCATATCTTACTACTGCCTGTCTTTTTACCCTTTAATTTACCTTCCTAATCTTCATTTCTAAACACTTCTCCAAGACTCTTGCCCTTGTTTTTTCCTTTCAGGATCCTTTTAGCACTCCTTTTAGTATGTCTTGTAAACATGGTCTTTTGGGTAACATAATCTCTCAGCTTTGTTTGTCTGTAAAGACTTTAAATTCACCCTCATTTTTGAAGGACAGTTTTGCCAGATACAGAATTTTTGGCTGGCAGTTTTTCTCTTTCAGTACTTAAATGCATCATACCACTTTCTTCTCACCTCCTTGGTTTCTGATAAGAGGTTGAGGTTTGTTTGTATGTGATGCTTTGCTTTTCTCTTGCTGCTTTCAGAATCCTCTCTTTATCTTTGATATTTGTCATTCTGAACAGTAGATGTCTTGGAGTAGGTCTATTCAGATTTATTCTGTTTGGTGTGTGTTGTCGTTCTTGGATATTGATATTTATGTCTTTCATAAGAGTTGGGAAGTTTTAGGTCATTATTTCCTCAAATATTCTTTTTGCCCTTTTCCATTCTCTTCTCCTTCTGGGACACTGATAATGGGTATGTTTGTGTATTTCACATTGTCATTCAATTCCCTGAGACTCATCTCAGGTCACCTCCTGTTCCACCCTATACTTTCCATTTCTTTGCCCCCACTTCTGCCCTCCAGGCCACTCTGCCCACAGTGTGCTTTTCCCACTGCTCCTTCTGATGGGATTCTGCCCACTTTACAAATCCAGTGAAATGAACTATCACCTTGCTCTGCAGCCCTTACCCCTCCGTCTATCTCCAACTCTCAGAAATCTTAAATTACTTCTCCTTATGCTCTAGCCCCCTCCTAGCATCACGCATTCTTTAATCACAGGCTTGTTACCCCTCTTAGACTTTCAGGTTCTCTGAAGTAGGGTCTTTATTCTTAAGTGCTGGAATGCACTTCAGAGATAATTTTGGTAAATTCCCCCCCACTTATTGGGGAAGAAAATTTTGGACCAAAGACGTTCTATGATTTCTCCAAGATTACATAACTGGTTATAACCAAGGGGGGGGGGGGAAATGTCTATTTTATCATGTCAGCCTTGGAGGTGGGAAGTGGCAGGGTTTAGGGGCCATTAGCAAAATACATTTGCATCAACGAAATAATCAGTGATATTTTATTGATTTGTTGGTTCACTGAGAAAACAACAAAGAGACTGTGGGCAGAGAGCGAGCGATAGAGAATACCCTGAGAACGTGAGGAAGGCAAAGTTTTGTCCTGGCTGTGCTCGAAGCCAAGGGTGGTGCCCGGGTCAGCGCTGCTGGTCAGAGGGCAGAGCTACACCTCTGATGCTGTCACTGGACCCTTTCTGGGCGGAAAACAGAAACCCAGGTGAAAAAGGCAAAGGAAGGAAAAATCCGCGGCTCTGGCCTGTGGCGGTTCACCTCGGCAGTGCGGGAAAGCAAGCGGAGGTTAAGCGGGCGGGGCTGGTCTCAGGCGGCGCGCCTACCTTCTCCAAAGCGGCTGCTCGGAGCTCAGTGGCACGCAGCACTTCCTGGAGCCATACGTTTATAACAGAGAGGAGTTCATCCGATTTGACAGCGCCGCGGGGGTGTTTAAGGCTGTGACTGAGCTGGGGCGGATGACTGTGAAGAATCTCCAGGGGGAGTTCCTGGAACTGTGACGCAGAGCCGTGGACACGGTGGGCAGACAACAGCTACGAGCTGGACAAGGGCTTCACTCTGAAGCGCAGAGGTGAGGGGCTGGGTGGGAGACGGAAGGGCTGGACTCGGGCAGCAGAAGCGGGGAGTGATCTCTGAGCTGTGTCTGAGCCCGGGTGTGACCCAGACTGTGAGCCTTGGACTCAGAGGAGCCTCCTAGTGCTCGGGAGGCCACCGGGAAAGGACTGGACTCCCAGCTAGTCAAAAAAGGAAAGAGCCAAGAACATGAGTTTTGTGGTTCTTACTATAAACTTTTTTTTGTAGGGAAGAACAGGAGACATAAGTTAAATGAATGAATCAAGCGATTTCATGTCTTCTTTAAAATATATATATATGGATACTAAACTGACAGATGAAAGGAATATTATTGACTGAATATATTCTGATTTCAAGATAACAGGATCATGCATCTTTTGGAAGAAGATGGAAAAATGTCAAGTTCAATAGCTTCATAGCTGGTTGAACATTTCCTGTCCAAAGGATGTGAATTACTAGATTATAGGTTTCTGATCAAAATGCTGCAGAGTGCCACTCTGACCCTCTCCTATTTTTCTCTGCTCTTTTTTTATGTTTTACAAGGTCATTCTTGTAACATTTGAACTTCTAATTCTGATTTTCCTAAGCTGCCCCCCATCCTCCCCCTCCAAACATCTTAACAGATGATATACATGCATTTTAAACACCTTGAAAGCAACTCTGTAAAAGAAATAGCTAAAAGCACTGCTTTAGTTGTCTCGGATGTCATAACAAGGTTCTTTTTCCCACTCCTAATCCAGTCAAAACTGCACGTCGCCCCCTCCAAGAAGGGATCCCTGCAGCACCACAACCTGCTTGTCTGCCACGTGACAGATTTCTACCCAGGCAACATTGAAATCCAGTGGTTCCAGGATGAAGAGGAGGAAACAGCTGGGGTCGTGTCCACCGGCCTGATCCGTAATGGAAACAGGACCTTCCAGAGCCTGGTGATGCTGGAAATGACCCCCCAGCAGGGAGACGTCTACACCTGCCACGTGCAGCACCCCAGCCTGGACAGACCAGTGATTGTGGAATGGAGTGAGTCAGACCCTGCTGACCCCAATAGACCCCACATTCTGAAGAACAGGAGATGCCTTTGCTCTGGGTCCCCTTGTTTAGGCTTGGGTTACTATACGTTGGGGTCACACCCCCTGACTGGTTCTGGGAGTAGCTTAGTGGATATTTGGTGATCCCAGCACATGTTCATCCCTGACCTGGGGGATCCTAAGGAAACTCTCCTTGTCAGAAAATCTCAGGAAGGCAACCACCTTCCCAGTTGGCCCTCAGACATGGGAACTGACCTCTCCCTTCAGGCCAAGAGCTCGGACTTAATGGGTTGATGCAAGGTGCAGCTGCCTACATCAGCGTTTGCATCCCTGTGGAAGCACCTTTGAGTGCTTTCTGCATTGTCTCTCTCAGTCCACTGGAAGCAGGGCTGGACTTGTCTCTCCCTTTTCTCTCCACGGTGTACTAGATCAGGCTCCAGGACCTCAGACAAGGGCCAGGGTGTGCAGCCAGTGGGTCAGCACCGACGCTGGGGTCTGTTCTTCCAGAGGCACAGTCTGATTCTGCCCGCAGCAAAATGCTGACTAGAGTTGGGGGCTTTGGGCTGGGGTTCACCCTCCTGGTCATGGGGTTCATTCTCCAATTTAGAAGGCAGCGAGGTAAGAAAACTTTGGGGAAGTCGTTGATATTTGTTTCTGCTGTCTCACTTACCTACTCTTCTTTGATTAAAAAACAAAAATAGTTGAGGAAGAAAAATAAAACCACAGAGCACAAGAGGCCACTGAAATCAGATTCTGAAAAAGAAAAGAGCCCTGGAAGGAGAAAGATGCCCAGAATGGGCTCTTGGCCCAGCAAGGTGTGGGAGACTTCCCTGCTTTATTCCTAGCGACATGGGGAATGGGATGCAAATGTTCATATAATTTTCTAAGTTGGCATTGCTCTTTACTCTGTGACAATACAATTCTATTTCAGAACCAGGACCTCTGCCAGTAAATGGTATTTCTGCTCTCTTCTTCCTTGGTGGGATGTAATTCATTGTATTGCAACCTGAGTTTGGGAGTGTTTACTGAGTATATTGTGTTCAGGATACTATAGGAAGTGCCCTGATGAATGAGGAGAAACTCTCAGAGGCTGTACCTTTTTTTCAAGCTGGGCTGAATTGCCCCCAACTCTTTGTCCCCTTTTCAACTTTGGGTGGGTGTAAGCAATAAGTGTCGCTTTGCCCCATTGCTGAAAGAAACCCGAGAAATTCTCTTCCATTTTTTATTAAGCCAACACTCAGCCTCTCTATATAATTTTTTATATATAATTTTTTTTCTCTCCTGACCTCTAGAGGGAAAGGTACCCTCTGAGCTCAGGGTTCCTGAACTGAACTTAAAGACCACATGTCCCTTGGAGCAAGTATCTCCAATACCTCTGTTGTCCAGCAAACTTTAAACCCCAGAAAGGACTTTACCATTGAATCGTGGCCTGAACAGTTTCTTAACTTCTGCGGTTTAATTCGATATTTCCTTTTTCACAATTTCTCCAGTTTAAGTGTCCTTTCCTGAAGAATATAAACCACCCAACTCCCGTTTTATTGCCTGTCTCTCTTCTTGAGAGTTAGGAGAAGGTCACCTGCCCAGGTCTGTGCTTGAGATGTTTGGTGACCAATGGTTCTAGTGAAGAGCCAGCAGGCAAGTCGCTGTTGCTTTACCCAGGCATGGAAAAATAAACTGCTTGGTGCCGATCACTTCTCTTTGTTGAATAAGAAGGGCAACTGATAATGGGCCTCCTGAAATTTGTTTTCTTTCATTATGGATGCCCAGCTTCATGTTGTTCCCAAACCAGGGAAGAGTGAGACCATTTCTTTTAGTAATCCCAGATGGAACAGACACTGAGCCTGGCCTTTGCCACTGAAAGTCATCCAGGACTGATCAAGCATGTCAATACTAAGAATATGTTTTCTGAGTGTAAAAGTCAACGTAAGATCAGAATTTCAAATAACAGATATATCATAATACCTTATAGCATTCTTTTTATATAATGATTTGCATCAACTTATAGAGGCAGAGTTATTGCATAATTCTACATTCATCAGACCATCCTAGATCCTCTGTCCTTGTGAGTCAAACAATGGGCAGAAGGTCCCAGTTTCAAAAGGATCAAAGATAGGTGTTTACCAACTTTTGCAGACATAGGTCTGCTTTTAGAATATAGTTTATTAAGAATTTTGTAAATTATTTTAATTGATGTTTGAAACCAAGACAGAACTCATATTTGCTCCAGCCACTTTTCATGGTATGGTGTGCCACTAAGTCCAAATCATATATAATAGTAATCAGGAAAACTTCTAATTCTTATAATAGCCGTAGATGAATATCAAGTTTCAAAGACAACATGGCCTTACCTAAGCTTAAGAGTTTTCCTTTCTTAGCTGACCTTCTTGCAGGGAGCTACAGGAAATCATTTTGATGACTATCATTCGGGTTTGGTAATTTTAAATATTACTAGATACCGATACCAATCCCAAAGAAAGGGCTATGTCAGGGGTCACCATGATCATCCCCAGGTTTGCTGATTCACCAGGAGGACTCACGGAACTCTGGATAAACTCTAATTCTTCTGGTTGTTGCAGAAGACATTGAGCTAAATCCATTTAATTATTTATCATTCTGAATTTATTTTTACAAATGTTTTGTGAACCCTATTAGCATTTCAACAGTTTTTAAAAAGTTGAAGTTACAAAGGATGCAGATGAAAGCATGAAACATTCCATGAAATTTTATTTTTTGCTCAATGCCATGCTTTCTACTCTTCAATATTTCTAATAGAGAAGAAAGGTAGCCCATCTCTCAGTCCCCCAATTATAAAGAAGTTGCAATTTGATATATCCACTATCAATCATCCTGGTAAAGAGAGGGAGGTGGTCCACTTTGTGCCCAGAGAGTCTCACATCCAAGGAGTGTGACCATGAACTAGTCTTTCATTGCTCGCACTGCCTAAGATAAGAGAGGCTTCACTCTTTGGGGTTTTAAGAAGAAGAAACAAATGAACAAACACACACATGGGAAAACGGATGTGGCTCAAGAAGTTCGGGGTCCGTCTACCATATGGAGAGACCGGGGTTCGATCCCCGGGACCTCCCGGTAAAAAAAAAAAAAAAAAAAAAAAATGAACAAACACACAAACAAGCCTCATCAGCAGAGGACTGAGAAATGAATATTTTTTAACACTTTATGATTAATTTAATATTTATCTTTAGTGATAATTAAAAGGGATTTAGTTAAAAATGCATTTTGACTTGATTGCCTTATAGAAAGAACCAATGGATTAATTTAAGTCTTGACATGGAAAAAGACGTCTCCCCTGATTTTCTGCTTGGCCAAGAATTCCTCCTTACCTGGTATCCTCCAAGTACAGTCATAAAGCTGTGAGTTAACTGAGAATTCTAAGCAGTGAGTAGGGTTGGGAAGCTTGTCTTTTGGGGGGTAGACGATTGTCATATAGAAACATGATAGGTAAATAGGTTGATGCCTCTTTCCTTTCCACTTTCAATTGGGCAACTGCAAGGTATTTTTAATTCTCATGAGAAGTGCCCTAAAGGTCTTCAGAAAAGGGTAAGAAAGAAAAGAGGGAAGCAGGGAGGGAGGGAGGGAGGAAAAGAGAGAAAAGGGTCTGAATTTAAAGTGGGGCTCTTTAAGGCTGGGACATATTAAATAGGGCCCTATCTCCCTCTAGTGGCCAAGAGAGGAATCTAGACTTGGAACAAGAAATAAGAGAATTGTCAACAATTTGGGATACTCCAACATTCTTAACAAAAAAGTCAGAGAAGAAGTTAGATTTACAAAAGGACATGAGTCAAAGCAAACATAGCCACATGGTAGGCTTTGGCAGCGCCAGTGCTTCTGTGGTTTGGCAATGTCTTTAACAGCAGCTGTGAAACTACGCTGATCTTTGCTCTGTTGCCAGACCAACCCAGTTATATTTTTAAAGAGTTGAATATAAAGAAAACATACCAATGGAAGGCAGCCCTTCACATCAACTTTGTAAAGAAAAAGGTCTAGAATGGTAGAGAGCCCTGGTGTCTGTGAAATGAGTGGCTCATCAGAGAACATCTGGAGCTGCTCCACCCAATAGAACTTTCTGCAGTGACGGAACTATTCTTTATCTGCACTGTCCAGTAGAGTAGCCACTAGCCACTTTGGTTATTGAGCACTTGAAATGCTAGTGGCTAGTGCAACTAAGGGCCTAACATTTTTTATATTATTTTAAATTATCTAAATTTCAGTTATTATACCCACATGTGGCTAGTAGTTATCATATTGGACAAATAAAAGAGTTTATAATCTTGCTCCTTTCTGAGTTTTTAGTGGAGGCAGGTCCACTTGCAGGAAAAACTGCTAGAGAACGTAAAGATAAAAAAGCATTTGAGAAGCCAGGGAGGTTGGAGATAAAGTGTCTGTTGGTGGCTCATTCGATTTGGGGATATCAGAATCCCAAAATCATAATAGACCCACTACTAAATTAATAAAATTACAAAAGAGGTTAAGGAAGCTTTTTGTTAAGTCCAACTCTAGCAGATACTCACGTAGTTTGAGAGGCTGGGCACCAAGTCAAAAGCAAACACCAAGATAAAGAGCTTGTAAATATTGAGGACACAATTCTCTCAGCACATACAGAAAGGGATGCTTCAACAACACCTCTTTTGACTTACCTTGTTGTTTTTGAGTTAAAAGAACTTTTCCCTAAAGATCAGGCTCAACCTTCCCCCACCCCAGTTTGTTACAATATTAGATCTTTCCGAGGATGCTCTACACTCAAGACATTTTTGGTAAAGAACAATATATAAGAATTCTAGGGACTTTGGAATACAGGATCAAAGGCAACTTTTAATTAGGAAAACCTAATCTAATAAGAAGGGCTATTTTGAATATTAGAGAAGCAGAAGAAAGTATCTGAGTTGGCAGCTTAGCAACATTAAAGGGAGATACAGAGAATTTTAAAAGTTTCTATGGTGATTCCACCAGCCCAAGAGCATTTAACTTGGATTTACTTATTGCAATTCTGGGAAGTGGAAAAGCTCCTACTTAAATTCTGGGAAGTGGAAAAGCTCCTACTTAAATGAATCTCTAGAACTCCACTTCCCCTCCTTTCTTCTCAAAAAAAGTAAATATGAAACAGTGCCAGATCCCAAGGACAATGTGTAAATTAACAATTTATGATAAAAAGAGTTGGAGAAACTTGAGAAAATTCATTCCAACATTTCCCTCATTAACAACTCACTTTGGCCAGTCAAAAAGTCTTGGAAGTTAATTGTGAATTTTACAACAACTAATTCTCATGTAGCACTTACTAAACTGAGTGCCAGGGACTGTTCTCGGTATTTTACATATATTTAGCTCTTTAAGGTACGGAAAAGTAAATACAATGTGGTTAACACTGTTCCTGATGATGTTTTCTTAGTGGAAGATCTTACTAAATCAATCCTTGATTAACATGCCCACAGTCATCTGGCTGATGTATTCTTTCAATATCAATAAACCACCAGCAGTTTGCTTCCACTTGGCAGTCCCAAAAAAGTACCTTTACTATATTGCCTCAGTAAATTCTCCTATATTGAGGCATAATTCAATAAAGCAGAATTTAAATGGATAAGCTAAATCCAGTTCAGTTATTAAAATTGTTCCTATAGGAAGATTGTGGAAAGATTGTAACAGACTAACAGGCAGAGCTGAATGTTCTCACAAAAACAATGGAGAAAGAGCCAAACGCTGTCTGAGTGACCTGCTTTGGAGGTCAGCAGACCAGGACATGCATGTAAACAGCGGTAACTAACATGGGACCACGGGGGAAGGGATGCCACTATGACAGGGCACAAACCCTGGGAGCCTTTAACAGCCTCCACATGCCTCAAGAAGTCCCTGACCATTGTAATATTTTGTCATAACCTACAAATCGTATGGGACAGAGTGTAAACTATAGTCCATGGTTAGTAGCAATGCTTCAATATGTATTCATCCATCGTAACAAATGTACCACACTAATGAAGGATGTTGTTAATGTGGGAAAGTGTGGAAGGGAAGGGAGGGGGCATATGGAAATCCCTTATATTTTTATGTAACATTTATGTAATCTAAAGCTTCTTTAAAAATTAATTATTAAAAATAAATAAATAAGTCCCTGGGTGGGAGGTATGCCAGCAAAACAAATAGGCTTGTAAACCCCTGCTCTAATGCTTTGCCTCGAGGAATCAGCCTCTAGGTCATCATCACTACTGGGTAGGCGACACTGGAACTCCCTCCATCAGGGCACAAGGTATGTTCTAAAACATTTGTTTATTATGCAAAGTGTGGGGCTACTTTACTGGCAAAAACAACCACTGCAGAATCCCTCATTTACAGATTTCACTCAAGAAATTGTTCAGAGACATGGTGTAGCCGTTTGGCAGTTTGATGTAATTATGAATTCCAAAAATCTATATTGGATCATGCTTGTAAACTGATCTGTTAATCTGGACATGATTAAGTTATGATTAGGGCGTTGACTGGGCCACGTCAGTAGGGTGTTGAGCCCCACCCCTGGTGGGTGGGGGAATCGGATAATAAAAGGCAAGGCAAAGGACAGAGGGAGCAGTTTTTGAGAAGCAGCTTTGATGTTGGAGTTTTGATGTTGGAGAGAAGGCCCCAGGAGAAGAGAAGCGAGCCATTCGCCTGATAATCTACAGCTGACCTTGTGGAGGAAACAGAGGAGATAAGCCTGGAGAGAAACGCACCCCCGGGAAGAGAGGAACCCAAGAAGCCTGAACCCTGGCAAACGTTAGCAACTGTCTTGCTCCAACATGTAGCAACAGATTTTGGTGAGGGAAGAAACGTATGCTTTATGGCCTGGTAACTGTGGACTTCTACCCCAAATAAATACCCTTTATAAAGACCAACCAATCTCTGGTATTTCTCATTAGCGCCCCTTTGGCTGACTAATACACATGGTATGGCAAAGAATGTTAGTTCTCTGCCACGATTCCTTAATAGGACTTTTCATTTTAATCAGGCACATGGACTTCTAGAATAAGTATTAATTTCCCATCCTTCCCAGCTATGTGTGACCAGGTGACCAAGTCTGCCCAATGAGATGTAGGCAGAACTGTTGTATGCAACTTCTGGAAAATGGTTTTAAGGAGAGGGAATGGGTCCTTCTTTCCCCCTTCCTCCTGCCTAGAATGCAAGCATGAAAGCTGGAACTCAAAAAATCATATTGGACCTGAAGGGAAGAGGCATATTGAGGCTGGCAGAACAAGATAGAAGGACGCTGAGTCCCTAACACTATCAAACACCACACCAGCCCTGGCGTTCTATGTGTGAGAAAAATAAACTCATCTTGGTTAAGCCAGTATTGTTTACAGGGTTTTCTATTTCTCATAGCTGAACGTAATACTAACCAATATATATGGCATCAGTGGTTCATAGCCAGAAAAGAACAGTAGACAGAACCTAAAATCAACTGGAGCTTCCAATGTGTATGTCACCCCCAAGCATCAGACAGTAAATGATGGGGTGGTTTCCCCAAGTTCCAGCACAGGACTTTCACAAACCAGAGCTGTTTATCTTCTTGATAGCCACACTTAATAACACACCTCCCATGGTGCTCACTGGTAAGGAGCAAGTGCAATTGTGTTGTTCATCTAATCAGTGAGCCACAAAAACTGGGACTGAGGGAAGGGGTATCAGTCATTAAATGTGTCAGTAAGGCATTACTGAGTCTAGGGCTACCTCTAATGATGTCAGAAAGGACCTACTGGGGAAGCAGATGTGGCTCAAGCAGTTGGGCACCCACCTACCACATGGGAGGTCCCGGGTTCAGTTCCCAGTACCTCCTAAAGAGGATGAGCAAGACAGCAGGCTGGTGCAGCAAGATGATGCAGCAAGGAGATGCAATGAGGAAACACAATGAGAGACACAACAAGCAGAGGGCAGATGTGACTCAAGTGATTGGGCGCCTCCCTCCCACATGGGAGGTCCTGGGTTCAGTTCCCAGTGCCTCCTAAAAATTTTAAGAAGACGAGCAGACACAGAGAGCAGACAGTAAGCACAAACAACGGGGGGCGGGGGGGGGAATAAATAAATAAAATCTGTTAAAAAAAAAAAAAAAGAGATTCTGAGAGGAGCAGAGACACAAAGGGGTAGAGGTGGAGACTTTGGATCCTCAGATACTCAAATGAGAATATCCAGCTCAAGACTTGGAAATTGTTTGGTCCTGAACAGTAGAAGATGCACAAAGGAAGAGGTGGAGACTGTGCTCCTGGTTCCTATTTAAACCCAGCTCAGCTCAGCTTCTACACATAGAAGCCATGGTCAGCACAGACCAGACCTCACTTGGGAGTCTCCAGACAAGACACATTCTGACTACTGAAGAATAGAAGGCTCCTGATTGCTTCCAGAAGCTAAAAGAAGGACAATTTTAGCTCATTTCTCTCAACTGCTGAACAGTGACTTTCAAGGCTAATGGCTAAAAGTATACAAGAGGAGGCAAGATGTCCTGTTTGTCTGGAGTTTTTCTACAAACCCATTTTGGTCTCCTGTGGGCACACCTTCTGTTTTAATTGCATTGAAAATTGGCTTCTAGAAAGAGAAGAATCAACACTGACCTGCTCCTTATGTCGAGGAGTAATTGAAGAACATCTTTTCAAAGAAGTGTTAATTTAAGAGTTGACTGTTCCCATCCAGCAACATGGCCCACTACTGGAAAAAAGTCTGCACATAAATGGTGCAATCCTGAGGTTCCAAGAGCATGTGACCCTGGATGCTGCCACCGCCAACCCCTTCCTTGTCCTCTCCGATGACCTAAAGAGTGTCCAGTGTGGAAAGATCTGCCACAACCCACTGGAAGGTCCTGAAAGATTCACCCACATGGCCTGTGTCCTGGGCTCCCCCCACTTCCTCCTTGGCCGCCATTATTGGGAGGTACATGTGGGAGAGGGGAAGGAGTGGGCTTTAGGTGTCTGCAAGGAGTCTGTGAACAGAAAGGAGAAGAGCATTTTATCTTCTGAGCTTGGCTTCTGGGTTATCAGCATGAAGGAAAATGCAATCTATCCTAGCTCCTTCCCACAGACCAGAATTCCTGCAAACCCTGACCTTGACCGTGTGGGAATTTTCCTAGATGTTGAGATGGAAGAAATTAAGTTTTTTGATGTTAGAAATGATGCCCTCATCTATACACAGAGTGATCTGTCCTCTTTGGAGCCTTTGTGTCCTTTCTTCTGTCCTGAGCATCCTGGAGAAGGTGACAATGGTGCCCTTTTGAGCCTCTGCCTATGAGAAACTCAGCTCTTCATAGAAGCTTTCCTACAGATGATTGAGAAACATTGACATGACTGAGAGAGGTATAATGTGCTATAACAGAAAGATCTGATATATTTTGGAGACATTTTGGAGCTTTTGTAGGTTTGTTAGCTAAATAATTATAGGGTCTTAGGGGATGGTACTCTCTCTCCTTGTCTGTAAATGGAGAGAGCTAAGCAGATAATTGATGATTAGAGACAATACTGCACATATCCATTTTAGTAATTAACACACAGGGATTATCAGATTGTAAATTTAATTGATTTTAGATTTTATGGATAGAAAAAATGTCTTATTCACTCTTGTATTCCCTTTTATGTAGTATCATAATACTTTAATGATAGTTGGGAACTGCCCTTTGCCCATTTCAACAACTGACCTATTGCATTTGTCAAAGATGACACAGAAATTTGATTGGCAATATTGTGTCAATAAGAACAGTCAGAGGATTTCAAGTTTCCAGAATGGCAAATGATTCTGTGTGTTCTGGAATTAGTTGCAGAAAAATGGAAATGAATGTTCTGAAGACTAGGACCTTGGCCTGCCCACTAGATGCAGTTTTGGGTTCAAAAACTCCTATAACTGTGAGACATAAGGACATCAAGGTCACATTTCAGACTACTGTGAAATTTTGATTCATAAGAATCATCAACCATATTAACTCTTCAAAGCACATCCAGAAAAAAATTTTTTCGAAGATGCACTTGAATTTGGTACTTTTTATTAAAAAAAAACACAACATTTTCTTTAATTGAATCAATAAAAAATTTGCTGTTTTCTTGCTTAAAAAAAAAAAAAAAAAGAAAAAGAAAAGAAAGGATCTGCTCTATATTTATTTGTGGCAGTAAACCAATACTACAGCTCATTGGTGATTCTACTTTCCAGATTTCCATGTTGCATCTATATCTACTGGGTGCAAGACTTGGTAACTTCAAAGCATTTGCAATGGCCATAAAATTGCTCTTGAAAGACACAGCAAAATGGTGTTAGGCGTTTCTACAGCTATATGGTTTTGGATATGTCTGTTGCAGCTTTTCTTTGTTGGTGAGTATCATGTTTGACAGTGACATAACTAGAAAGACAGGAACTATAACAAAAAAAGATGTTTATAGTTTAGCTGAAGAAAATATGCAAAAACTCACTGGCCTGATGGCCAACTCAGTCTAATATTAACACTATCAACCAGTTTAGCAGGCACTGCCCAAGGATATTGGATATTGACTTCCCACAAACTGGCTCAACTAGTGTGTGGCAGACGTGTTGATGGCTGACCCCACAGCCATCCTTACCTCCTTACCATTAAATATTCACTTCCTCAGCATGCTTTGAAATTAGGGGTGGTTTTGTAACCCAGAAGCAGAAGTTTAATGAAGGGACAGATGTGCCTGGCCCTATTCTTTACCTCTTCTGCTCTGAAAGATGAAGTGAAGTCTGGAGTTATAGCAGCCACTTTGAGACTATGTGGTGACGATAACGAGGAGGCAAAGCCAGCATTGTAGGTATGGTGGTGTGCAAAGAAGAGCCTGAGGCCTTGATGACATCACCCAGCAATCAAACCAACACCAGCAGCTGCCTTCCTCAGATTTCTTGTTACATGAGAAAAATAAACTTCTATTTGCTTTAACCACTGTTAGTCAGGTTTTCTGTACCTGCACTTAAAAGCACTTCTGTGGTATACAAGGCCCCTAGGAGGACCAAAGCATTTGGTTGCCTTTCCCACTCTGTTCCCTTGCTTATTTCTGGAAGAAACAGTGGTTCCAACTCAAGTTGCACTTTGGAATCACTTGGGGAACTTTTTTTAAAAAGTTCAATTATTAAATGTACAAAATAAAGTTTAAAAAAAAGAAAAAAAAAATAGAATTATCTAGAAGGGACACTTAAGTCACCTTAAGTTGGGGGTGGATGGAGGGAAATTTTTCTTGCAGATAGAGATATCCTGGCTGCATATTGGAAAGATGAACAGGCATTAGGCAGGCAGAGGAGGGATGGTGGGCCTGGTTGGGTAGGGGGTGAAGACATTCAGAAAGAGGAGACAGTATGATCAAAGGTATGAAGGGAAGATATAGTCTGTGAAAGGGGAAATAATTATAAGCAATTCACATTACTGGAGAAAAAATTGTGAAGCAGGAAAAAGACAAGGCTAGATTGGCATATGGGAATGAGAAGACCTTGAGTGACTTCTTTTTTCCTGTAAGTGATTCATTAAAAAGTTTTATGTAAGGGTTAAAAAAAAAAAAAAAAGTCCCCTTGCCCAGGTACCACCCCAGGTGGACTGGATTCACATCTTTAATAATGGGGACAAGGTATGAATTTTCATTTTTAATAGTTCATCTAGATTATTGATTATCAAACTTTTTATCTCAATATCCTCTTATACTCAAAAATTATTGAGTAGAGCAGATGTGACTCAAGTGGTTGAGCACCCGCCTCCCACATGAGAGGTCCTGGGTTTGGGTCCTGGTGCCTCCTAAAGAAACAAACAGACAATGAGCAAAAAAAACAAAAATGAACAAACAACAAGCAAACAGATGAGGGAGCCAACTTAGGGGAGAAAAAAAATTATTGAGGACTCTAAGAACTTTACTTATGCATTATAAGTATAGCACCTAAGCATTATAATTATATATTTATTGATATTTACTATATTTGAAAATAAATCACTTTTGCATATATATTTAAATTTTTCAATAGTAAAACTAGGGAACAGAAAATAAGGAAATAAATGGATTTTTCCATGATTCAAATAACATAACATGATAATAAACAATTTTTTTTAAAAAAGTGAAAAAAACTATGAAACAATCTGGGAAATCTTTACACTGACTGGATATGTGATGATGATAAAGAATTGTGATTATATTTTTAAGAGTCTTTATCTTTTAGTGATACATACTGAAATGTATACAGATGAAATCATATATCAGCAGCTGCTTTGAAATAATCCAGATGGTAGGCAAGGGGAAGGGGGAATTGAGGTAGAAATTAAACAAGATTGGCCATGAATTGAACATTTTTATCAACCCATAGCTGGTAGATATCTGGAGATTCATTTTACATTCTCTATACTTTTGTATATGTTTGAAATTTTCCAGAATAAAAAGTTCTAAAAACAAATAAATAAGCAAATATAGATCAAAAAGTAAATGAGAAAAGCATAGTCTTCAAATACTAAATAAACATAGATTGACATAAAATTCATTAAATGGGAAAAAGGGATCTTTTTTGTTAATAGAAGGTAAAATCTTTAGTGAAGACACAATAGGGGCCAACTTGTCCATTAGGCAGAATAGGCAAAGTGCCCTAGGGCCCATTTGGGGGTCCATGAAAATGTTTTCAATTTCTTTTAAAATAGGGGGGCTGGGGCGGATGTGGCTCAAATGGTTGGGTGTCCGTCTGCCATATGGAGGGACCTGGGTTCGATCCCCGGGACCTCCCAGTAAAATAAAAAATGTATATATAGAAGGCGCATGGGCTGCCAGGCTCTGTGTGCCGCTGAGCCGTCGGCCCAGGGAGCCATGCAGCAAGATGATGACGTAACAGGGGAGAGACAAGACGAGATGCTCCAAAAGCTGCAGAGGTGGTGCAGGCGGCAGAACACCTCTCTCCAACATCAGAGGTCTCCAGGATTGAATCCTGGGGAAGACTGGAGGAGGAGGATGAGAAGAGATGGCAGGAAACAGACACAGAGAATTGCCCAGCGAATGGACACAAAACAGCAAATGGGGAAGGGGGGGTTTAAAATGGATAAAGTAAATAAATAAATCTTAAAAAAAAAAAAATAGGGGGGAAAAAGTGAACTTTTAGGTTGAAGAAAAATTTCAATATATAATGCAAATATATTTGACTTTATAATCATAAAATATCATTTTATTATTCTTTGTTAAAGGCAAAAGGGGTCCACAGAGGTAACCTCTCAGGAACCATGGAAGTCAAGGCACTCCTGGATATAATAATCATGACATTTTATGCAATCTCACTGCCCTTCCCATCCCAAATCCTCTCCACAGCCTCCAAGCCTGCTGTGGGCTGTGTGCCTGTCTCCCTCCAGCCCCTCCAAACCCTAATCCAACCTGCAAGGAGGGGCCGGGGTCCCGGCATCCCCAGCCACAACTTGGCACACAGCCCCTCATAAAAGTGTTGGATGGGATTGATTAGCATACCAGTTAACTAGGCTTTTGTGGATTGGCCTGGGGACCTAACCGCTGTGTATAAATGTTATTTGAGTGACTGTACAGCATAGTGTCCATGGAGAAAAGCCCTCTGAGCACTGAGCATCTGATCAAAAGTGACCTTTGGGGACACTCCTCTTTGTGAGCTGGGAGCGACCTCTGTGGGTTTGGCTCCAACTTCAGAGAGCGTGCACTGGAGAAGCCTCAGCTCTGGCCCCGCCTGGCTAGGAGTGGGTGCGGGTCAGGGGGGTGGGAAGCCTCGATTTAGGGCAGATTTTTTTTTTTTTTTTTAGGTACCAGGGCCTGGGATTGAACCCGGAACCTCGTATGTGGGAAGCCGGCGCTCACCCAGTGAGCCACATCGGCTCTCCTGAGTTGGTTTTTTCATTTGGTTGCTTGTTTTTTTGTTTTTAGAAGAAACCCGGACCTCCCATGTGAGAAGCAGGAGCTCAACCGCTTGAGCCACATCCGCTCCCCAAGGCTGATCTCTTGAGCTCAGGCCTGTCAAGGGAAGAGATGGGGTTCTGAAACCTTTGGGGACTTAGAGACCGGGATGGAGCCCGCGGGTGATCCCAGAAGCCCGCCCCGCCCCTTGATCCCGGATAGACGAGTTCGGGAGGGGCTGCGTATTCCTTCTCCATTCGGCCTCCTCCTGGGTTGTGGGGAGTGTGATGGAGGGCTCAGTGGGTGACGAAGGAGGGGCAGCGCTTAGGGACGTCTGAGGGTCCAGAATTATTCCGTTGATCCTGTAGTGGACCGAGGTCTGGGCGCGGGCTCCAGGGGGCAGCAGAGGAGAGAAGCGCCGAGCCAGAGGCGCCGGGCGCACTGGAGGGGTTTTCACCGGTGGTGGGTTTTTTTACCCACCAGCCTTTGTTTGCGGCTGGACTTCTAGGTTCCCATAGGAGAGCTCCCTGGGATCGAGAACGAGTTGACGCCAGGGTTTTGGGGTTTTGTCCAAGGGGAGCGGGGACGATCAAGGCGGTGCGGTCTGGAGTCCGCCGGCCAGAAGAGGTACAAGGAGCAGGGGCGGCAGAGGGGGCGCTGCCTGCTGGGACTCCCGCCCCCGGGGGTTTGCAGACGCGGAAGCCGGACGCACACGCACCCGAGCACACACATGCGTACACCCGTCTGCCTCTCCGCCCCTGCAGCCCTGCGAATGAGGCTTTTAATCTTGCGCCCAGGACGTGTGGGGGTCAAGAAACGCTGCGCGAGAATGGGAAGCCTCAGTAGGGCCAGAGAGAGCAGCTAGGGAGGCCAGGCTGCCGCGGCCAGCGCTGCTCCAATGAGACACACCCCCGACGCTTGCTCAAGAGGACACAGAGCTGCTGAAGAAGCCGCGACAGGGACAGCTTCCGAAGGTGGAAGGTGGGGGCGGCCGGGAGAGGGAGCAAACGGGGCGGGGACTGTGAACTACGCAAATGAAGCCTCAAACGCTGAGGATGCGAATCCTGGCAAGAAGGGGGCGCCTAGCCGTGGCTCTGGCTTTTTCTGCCAGGACCATCGCAAGCCACAGGGGGAGGGATGAGATGACCAGAAGTAAAGGTGCAGTAAATGTGGACTTGGAAGGGGGTCTCAGTCTCCTCATCTGCAGATTTAGACTTAGGCCAGCCAAGTCTTCCTGCCTTGATATCCCTAAAGATGAAGGGGGGGGTGGCGGTAGGTGGAATCGGGCAGGGCAGGCACACCCACACTCAAAAACCATCTCCTGCTGGTAAAAGAACCCTGGCCGGAGAGCCCCTGATCCCCTACCCAGTGCCACTGGGGCATCGGTTTCATGCTTCTGTATTTGGCACCCAGGCTTTGCAAACTGCTGGGGCATCCCAGGGGGACAGGCCCTGCAGGGAGCAGGGATAAGCCATCCATTTCTGGTAACAGCCTGTCTGGGAAAAAGGGACATCAGGTGGGCGGTGGTGAACTGAACAAGTCAACACAAGCAACCACACACACACACCCCAGGATGAGACAATCACATTGTTTAACCATCAACCACAATGGACCCTGGTCACAGGGCCAGACAGAGTCCTGGGGGTTCCTTCCACCCACATGCCAGATATTAACCTTTAATTGCAGATTCAGGGAAGGTGAAGGGATGCCCAGGGGAGGGAATGGGTGGTCAGGATGGCAATAGGATATTTGGGGGCTCAGGGCCATGGCAATTTACCAGAAAATAAGGAAGAATTTTTATTATTTCGACACCCTGCTGAATGCAGCTCCTCACCATCCCATTC
Source organism: Tolypeutes matacus (assembly GCA_026826555.1). Lineage (NCBI taxonomy): Eukaryota > Metazoa > Chordata > Mammalia > Cingulata > Chlamyphoridae > Tolypeutes > Tolypeutes matacus. Next base: position 21,986,137 of record JAKSZT010018658.1, on the reverse strand, counting down.
CTCTCCTGGGGGAGTGGGCTAGTCACCCAGCATTAAGCAGCCCCTGCCAGACCCAGACCAATTGGAAAACAGCAGGTGTGGAAGAGGGAGCCAAACACCTGGTGAGGAAACAGAGAGCCCCCCCCTGGGAAGACAGAATCGGAGCCCTAAGGCAAAGAAGACCGTGTATTCCAGGGTTCACAGTGGGAGCTACGGGTGGGGTGGTGAGGGAGGCCCCCACATGCACAATCACTGAGGACAGCCCCGAGGCAAGGATGGGGGTCCCTGGATAGCCCAGTCTCCAACAGCTGCTGCTTTTTGTTGGCATTTCTCTCTTTATCTTTTGTGTTGATTTGTTTTCTGCTCTTTAAATAATATAATTAATTTTAAATACAAAATACACAGTGTCCTTTCTCTTCCACTTGTTTGGGGTGATTGGGAGGTGTTTTAAATAAGGGTCTCAGCTCTCTGACAGGTCACAGGCTCTAGGTGGGAGGGCCAAGAGCCCCAGGTGCCACCCCTCCTGGTGTACCTGGCACCCAGGTAACCCCTCCCCGGGACTGCCCATGACTGGGGGTTCCTGGTGGCCTGGCCCAAGGTCCCCTGGGTGGTGGGGGGCCCACTTGGGAGGGGGCACTTTGCTGATGCTGTCGGACCCCAGGTGGGCCTGGGTCAGACAGAGAAGGTCCTAGCCCATGAAGCACACAGGCCCCAGCAGCACCCCACCCCGCCTCGGAGGGGCCCCCAAGTCTGAGAAGGAGGCATCGAGAACTGGCAGCTGCTCCAACACAGGTGTTCGCACCTCCAGCACCGTCCGGCCTTGCTGGGACTTGACAGAAAGAGGAGAAGGCAGAGTGAGCCCAATGGGGGCATACACCCGGGACCCCCAACCTCAGGTCCAGGCTTGCGTCTCCTCTGAGCACCCTGAAATATTCCTCCAACCTGTATCATATATTCAGACTTGCTCATTTTCTTCCTAAAATTTCTTCCAGAGAGTTAGGAATGGGAAAGGTAGGAAGATTCTGTGTGTGCATGTGTGTACACATGAGCCAGTGAGTGGGACTTGGGTATTCTCTGAGATGATCTGTCTGTGTGGGTGGTTGTGTGAGTCTGTGTGGCTCCATGGGAATGTGTGTACAAGTTTGTGGCTGTGCCTGTGTGATGACAGCTCTGTGATTCCAAGTGTGTATATACCCATAACCCCATCCCCACAATTTAGGTGTCTGTGTGTCAACCTATGACCCCAGGGGGCAGGTGTTTTCACCTCCACGAGCCTCTGCTGGGCAGCCTGTGTGTAAACATGTGAGCCTGCTGTACTCGCCCTGGGTGGCTCTGGTGTGTGCACAGGTGTGAAGCCCGCCCAGTCTGACTTCTATCCTTCCACCCTCCTCATCCCTGCCTGAGTTCTCTTGTGTATATCGGATACCAGGAAGCTGGGCTCCTCCCTGCTTCTCCCTGAGTGCCCCTGCCCAAGGGTCTTCCCACCTCCCTCCTCCAGCCTCAGAGCCTGGGGCCCACCCCCACCCTGGTTCCCACCTGACAGCCATCTCTGAACTCCTTGACATAGGGGCTGGTCTCCGGGCTCAGCTCATCCTCATTGGCCCCCCGGAGCCTCAGGGGGCCATTGCGGGCGGTCCCAGAGCACGGGTAGGAGATGTCCTGGTGGGCTGAGACGCTGAGCAGCCGCAGGAAGGTGAGCTGGACCACACCCACGGGGGAACCCTCTGAATCCACGTAGGAGAACTGGAAGGAGAGGGGGGATGGGGTCAGCGGGGAGACAGGGACAGACACTGGGGAGCACCAGGGCAGCTGAGGCAGGGTCATGAGAAGGCAATGGTTGGGAGGAATTGGGAGAAATGAGGGGCTGGAGAGGGAGCCAGGGGCCTGGGAGTAAACGAAATACAAACTTTTGGCTGGGATTGTCAAGGAGAAGAGACAATATGAGCATTGTAGGACAGGGAAGAAAAAAGGAAGAAGGAATCAAGGAACGGAGAAGGGTATGCAGGCACTGTAAGGGAACATGCCTTGGGGGTACCCTAGACCCTGAGGGGGTACACTATGGGGTCAGCTCTCACCTGTGTGACATCATCCCTGGGCGCCACACAGGTTTCCCCTCCTGCTGTAAAATTGCAGAAAACCCGGAAGGCATCTCGAGCACAGCCCTGGTTGGGGTCAACCCAGTACTCTCCTGTTGGGTCAGGGAGAGGGGAGGGTCAGGTCCACCCCAAGGTCCCGGTCTCCAAGCTGTTCCTTGCCCCCTGCAACTCCACTGCTCCAACACCCTCAAGCCCTCCCCACAATGTTATCCCTCATCCAGTCCTCCTCTTCTCCCACCCACAGCCCCACAGTACAGCCCGTCCTACTTCTCTGGTGCCCGTGCCCCAAGAGCAATCCCAGGCTCCTCAGAGTGGAGGAGGGATGCGTGTGCACATACTCACACTGGGACCACGTGTGGCTGTAGGTACGCATATGTTTGTGTAAATGCAGTTATGCGTGTACACACGCGAAAGTATATCTGGGCTGGTATGGAGCTGGTATGCACTGGTATGATGCTACCAGTTGCTAAAAGAGTCATCCACTTCTGACCTTGGTGATAAATAGCCACTATTCTGGGCCCCTCAATCCCCAGCCCCATGCCAACTCTTCCCCAAGACCCCCCAGCCTCCCCTCTGATGGCTCCGGGCCCATGCTGTGGCCAGTACTTTGACGACCGCCCCTGGTGCATGCCCAAGGTGGGCACTGACCGTCAGGCAGCTCGGGGTGGCACAGCTTCAGGTCCTGGCAGGTGCGGGCGGGGCTGTCCTGGGTCCCCGCCGGCCGCCTCATCTGCTCGATCTCATCGCGCAGGGAGTTAAGTGAGCCAAAGATTTCCTCCAGCCCCCCAGGACTGCCCGGGGCCCCCCCAGTGGGCATGGCCTCATCTTCCTGCATCAGGCGGCTTCCGTCCACTGAGCGCCGAGTCTTCTTGGGCATCTGGATGGGCAGTGGCTGGATCACCTCTCCAGGGGGGCCCTGGGTGGAAGGACAGATGGGCAGGGTGAGAGCGAGGATGGTATGAGGGTGCAACAGAGAAACACGAGAACAGAGGAGTAGTCAGAGAAGCAGGCCCGAACTCGCAGCTCACCGGGTGTCCTGGGGGGCCCTGGATGCCCTTCTCTCCCTTGGGTCCAGCTGGGCCCTGTCAAAGGAGTAAATGAGTTCAGGGATGGGTCCAGAGGTCACAGGAGGGCCACTCGGGCCTGGAATCAGGGGCTCCAGCAGGGGGAGGATATTTGCCCTGGAGAGTTGGCAGGGGGGAGGGCCAGGGGCCAGAGATGACAGGGTCACTCACTGTGGCTCCTTTGGCTCCTTTGGGGCCAGCAGGTCCCTGGGAAATGAGGAACAAGAAAGAGAGGGTCACCACCGGGTAAGGACGGGGAATGGAGAGGCCCCGTGGTGAGTCTACCGAACCCTGGGATTATCACAGGAGGGGTATGGGGGAGGGGACACGGGAGGCCAAAGACATTGGGGCTCCTGAGGGCTGTGCTTGTCAGGTTGGTGGTTGCCATGGGAGGAGTGGGGCAATTATGGAGGGCGGAGCAGAGAAGTGTGGGGGATTTACTGGAGAACAGATGGGGTACTCACGGGCAGGCCAGGGGGTCCTCCAGGGCCAATGGGGCCAGATGCTCCTGGGATCCCCTAGGAAGGGAAGGGTCCTCGTTGAACTGGGTCCTCCTGACCCACCCTCTCTGGGGAGTCCTTGCACCCTACAGCCCAATCTCCACCCCCACCTGCTTCCTGACCCTGCCATGGATCCCCACTTCATCCCCCAGCCTTTCCAGGACCACCCCTTCCACTCACCGTCTCTCCCTTCTGTCCGATGGAGCCCTGAGGGCCAGGAAGCCCCCGATCACCCTTCTCTCCCTGCTCCCCAGGGGGCCCAATCAGTCCAATGAGACCTGGGTGACCCTGGAGAAGGGGACAGGTGGTTAGGGGGTGCAGAGGGAGACACGTGGGTGGGGGAGAAGGAGACTCACGAAGTCGGAGCCAAGAAACCTGAGAGAGAGACAAGTGCACAGGGACCGGGGAGGGGCTAGGAGTGACCTCCCCTGGGTAAGACCCTGAGGCCTGCAGCACTGGGGGCCCCTTAGGCATTGGGGCTGAGGGTGGAGGGAGAGATACCTGGCCCTACATCTGCCTGTCACTCACCTTCTCTCCCTTGGCTCCAGCATCGCCCCTGAGGCCAGGAAGCCCCGGGGGTCCCTGTGAGGAAACAGGAGGTCACTCTCTCCAGGTAAAGGTGGGACCAAGTTCTCATGCCACTGCTCCCACTTCCTGCAGGGCTCCAGCCCACTGCCGACCACCCCAGGTGCCCCCCTCACCCTCACCCCCCAGCCCACCCCTCCCCTTCTGCAATCACTCACCAGAGGACCTGGGGGCCCGGCCTGGCCTGTGGCTCCAGGACGGCCTTGCTGACCCTGCAGAGTCAAGCAGATCCTAGGGGTCAGAAGGTGTGTCCCCACCAGGCTCTCCCCTCTTCTCTCCACTGCCCACTCCTCTCCTGGCCCTTCCCCCCTCCCACCCCAGCCCATGCCCCCCACTCCAGACTCACCACTGAGCCCGGGAGCCCCCTCAGACCATCAGGGCCAGGTTTTCCTGCTGGGCCTGCAGGACCCACGGGGCCCGTCTTTCCCGGGGCGCCCAAAGCACCAGGATCCCCCTGAAACACAAGCGAGGAATACATCCTAAAGGGCAGGGGGTAGGGTGCAGGTTGGAGCATGGGGGTACAAGGTGGAAGGAGGCAGGTGGGGCCAGGACCCCAAGAGGCACTGGGGCAGGAACAAGCATGGAGAACCCCACTCCCCACAAGTGCAGGTGCACTTCAGGTAAGCATCTGGAAACAGACACATCTGGGGGTCAGGGTCCAGGGTGGGGCAGCCTCTCCCTCACCTTGGCCCCCTTCTCTCCTTGTCGCCCCTCGGGACCAGGTGTGCCAGCAGGACCCTGCAGAAGGAGGCAGGGGAGAAGATGAGGCCAAGGGCAGCCAGGCTCAACTCCTTCACCCTTCCTGTCCGCTGGACACATACCTGTGCGCGCAGGCACAAACGCAGAGTGCCGAGCCCCAGGCAGTAAGACCTGACCACTGTAGGATTTTAGATGCCTGTTGCCCCACCTCCTGCCCCAGTGACTAAAGGTTAATCCCTGGCATGACAGGACCCTCCAGCGTGCACTCTGATTGGTCAGTAAACATAACCCCTGGCAAGAACATACATCCCAAAGCCCAGCAACAAATATACCTGAAAATGCACTGGTAAACACGCATGCACATGCATGCGCACTCCACCCCCAAGAACAACCTAGGACCAGCTCCAGGCGTCTGCCCTCCGTATCTCACCTGCCACACCCCATCTTCCCTCTCCCCCACCTAAGGGCTGCCTTTCAGGGTCCCAGGTGTCCACCTCTCCTCACTTACCCGCTTTCCAAGTGGTCCAGGGGGTCCATTCTCCCCAGTGGGACCAGGGGATCCCTAGGGAGGGAGGAATAGGGATGAGTGAGTCTCTAGCCTCCAGTCAAGGGACCCCTCAGGGGTGAGCTTAGAAGAGGGGTACAGAGCCTGAAGGTTTGGGCTCAGTGGTGGGGGGATGGGTCGCTGGTCACTCACAGGCTGTCCTGGCTCGCCATCCTCTCCACGGTCACCCTTAGCACCATCCTGGCCCTGCAGGGAGGAAGCAAGGTCCAGAGTAGGGGGTCCCAACCAGGCTGGCATTACCCCCAAAATTGACGTTCCTCCCATCCTACCACCCACACTGCCATCTCCACAGCTTCCCACAGCCAAGTCCATCAGCCACACAGAGACCCTCCCTAAGAGCCCCACCCTCTCCACCCCCTCCCCTCTCTGGGGGATACTCACCCGAGGACCAGCTTCTCCAGGGGGGCCAGGGTCACCGGGAAAACCAACAGGGCCCTCATCCAGGGGAAAACAGAGGTCAGGGCCACAGCCCCCCAGTCCCCCCACAGCAACGCAGACCCTCCTTCAGGCCTGCAGAAGAGGGTTCCATGCGCGCGCACACACACAAACACACACACCCAACATTCACCACACATCCTCTTATGCTTTCAGGGTCCTAACTAGGGATTGTCTCTCCCTTTCTCTTTCTCTGGATCCTAGACCCCATACATACCTCCCAGGAGACCCCATTCCCAGAGCCTCATTCCCGAGCATCCCCCCCATCTTAGGCCTTTCGCACTCCCACACACCTATATTCTCAGGTCTCCCATTCGCCGGGCCCTCTTATCCCCCCACCCTCAAACTCACAGGATTCCCTTTAGGGCCATCGTCGCCTGTGGGGCCTTTAGGTCCTGGTGGCCCTGCTTCACCCGACTGACCCGACTCTCCTTTCTCCCCACGCTCTCCACGTGGACCCTGGGGGATGAGTGGAGGGCATGGATGGTCCCAAGGAGGTCTTGAAGAACAGACATGCACCCCCACTTCCAAGACCACCACCCCCCCCAGCCTCCCCTGCCCGGCCCCTCTCAGTGACAGTGCAATGCATACAGAAAGTCAAGCCCATCTTTTCTTCAAGGAAAAGATGGCAGAGCTTACACGGTCCCAGGGAGGCTCACAGGAAATGTGGAGGTGGGGCGAAGGGAGATGAAGGGAGTTTAGGGGGTACCTCCCAGCTTTCACTCACCTTGCCACCTGGCTCGCCTTGGACCCCTGGAGATCCTGACTCTCCTGGCTCCCCCTGCAAGGAGATGGGGCTCAAAAACCTCCTTTCCCCCAAAGCACCAATATCCCCCCACACTTCATTCTACCCTGACCCCCCCAATCAAAATTGGCAGGAGTCCAGCCCCCCTTCCCCTCCCCCCCAGACCCATCCATTCACCCCCTTCCCAGTTACCTTCTCTCCAGAGGGACCCAGGTTCCCAACACCTCCTGGGGGACCTTGTGGACCCTGGAAGAAGAACAGAAGTAGGCATCATTGCTTAGGGTAGAGGGTGCTACTCTAGGGGACAGAGGCTGGATGAAGTTCCCAAGACCACCACATCAAAAAAGGCAGTGAGACAGCAGGGTCTTCTCAGTGGTCAGTGACTTCTCTTGGCCCCTGATATGAGACTGGAGTTTATGACCCGGAGAAATGGAGGCAGGGGCTTGGCCATTGTGACCTGAAAGGGCAAGGAGCTGGAGTGACTCACATCAGCACCGTTGGGTCCAGCTGGGCCTCGAGGTCCTGGGGGGCCAGGTGGTCCCTACAGAGAAACAGATACACCAGAGTCGGGAAGGGAAAGGTTAAAAAAAAAAAAAGAGAGAGGGATGGGCAGGGATGGATGGTGGAGGGTGGATGGGAGAAGGAGAGGTCCTTGGCAGAAAGGAGACGGGGAGCAGGGGGCCAGCAAGCAGCATGCAGCCAGGACATTCAGAGAAAGTAGGGTGTGGGCAAGAAGGGGTAATTAACAGGTAGGACCGGGGTCAGTAGGGGTCACGTCATCAGTGGAGTCTCACTCACCATTGGGCCCACGTCTCCTGTTTCTCCCTTCTCCCCCGAGGGGCCTGGCAAGCCCTGGGCAGAAATACAATCCCAGAACCAGTGACCCACCCAGCAAAGGCACAGCCCGAGAGGTTGGGCCCCCACCCTTGCGGATCCTCTGCCCCCACCTCCCCATCCTCATCAGCAGGCTCTTGGCCGGGGTTAGGGGCAGACATCTGCCCTATCCTGACACCACCTCTCAGCCCCCGTCCCCACCCCCCAACTCACCTGCAGGCCAATGGGTCCGGGGGGTCCATTGAATCCTCTTGTTCCTTCATCGCCTTTGGCTCCAAAGTGTCCCTGTGGTCCCCGAGCTCCGGGCTCCCCATCCACTCCCTGAAGAGGGACAGGGACAAGGACACAGAGACAGGGCATGGGTCAGGTCACACACAGTTGGATACCAGGGCCAGAGTCCCCCACTCTCACCCCAAACCCCAAGGGCAGAGGAGAACGGAGGACAGTCTGGAAGCTGCCGGGGCCTTGGGTAGGGGAAGGGGGTCATCAGTCACTCACCGCTGCTCCAGGCTGCCCCACAGGACCGATGGGTCCAGGGGGTCCAGGAGGGCCCTGGCGGAGAGAGAGAGTCAGAGACACCAAGACGGGAAGTGAGCGAAACGGCCCTCGGGAGGTCAGAGGTCAAAGGTCATGGATACTCACATGTTCACCCTTGTTCCCTTTGGTGCCCTTCTGTCCAGGGTCTCCCACCTCACCCTGGGAGGAGAAACAGACGAGATATTGGAGAAAGGAGAATAATAGGACCAGATGGGGCGTCACGAGCAGTGCAGTGGCCTCATCTGGAAAGAAGCTGGAGGCGGGGTCTGTGGCTCCCTCACCTTGTCTCCATCTTCTCCGGCCACGCCCGGAGGTCCAGCAGGACCCGGAAGCCCTACAGGACCCTGGACCCCATCGCGGCCAGTGGGGCCGATGGGACCCTTCTCACCCTGTGGGACATGGAAAAGGGAGTCATGGCCTGAGGTGACCCTCACTCTCAAGCCCTCCATTACCCAACCCTCCAGGGCCCCCACAGCAGCCTAGGCTCACAGACCCCTCCCCAACACCCCTCCCCCGGCTTCCCCCACACTCACCGGGACACCTTTCTCTCCCGCTGCTCCAGGGGGACCCTGCGGTCCTGGGCGCCCTGGGGGGCCAATGGGGCCCCCTGATCCTGCCGCCCCTCGCTCCCCAGGGGAGCCCTGAGAGAGGTGATGGAGTCAGACATGCAGGGAGGAGACGCCAGCCCTAGCCAGATACATTCTGGCTGACCTCGACTCCCTCTGCCAGGTCCCACGGTCCCTGCCTAGCTCCACACCTTCCCTCACCTGCCCCATTTCCTAGGTCCTGCCACTGTCCCCCCCCCCAGGGACCCCAAACTCACTGCAGGGCCAGGGGGACCAGCAGGACCTTCATTCCCCTTCAAGCCAGCTCCACCCTGTGAACCAGAGATTTGGGACAACAGAGGTGAGACAGGAAGGTGAGCCATCACGGGAATAGGGGTCCAAGAGACATGCAGGGTCAGGGAGGGGGGAGGGGGACAGGCTCAGAGACAGGACTGGGGGTGACACTGAGGGGTATTGGGGTGTGTGGTGATGCATCACAGTTGGGGTTGGGGTCACACTCACAGCAGTACCCGGGAGGCCTCTCTCTCCTGGGAAGCCCCTCAAACCAGCAGGACCATCCTTCCCCGGGGTCCCAGGGGGTCCGGGGTCTCCCTAGAAGGAAAGAAGAGATGAAGAGCCACAGCCAGGCTCCCTTCAACTCCCCAACCCCAGTCCCTCAAGTTCTCCTCTGCCTAGCCCTTCACTGACCTTTGTTCCTTCCTTTCCGGCTGCCCCGGTCAGTCCCTGCTCTCCGGGGGGGCCTGGAGGCCCTGGGTGGCCTCTCTCCCCCATGGGCCCCGTCTCTCCTGCCGCTCCCTGGGAAAGGGGCAGAGAGAGTCCAATCTCAGACCCTTCCACCCCATTGCTTGTCCAAAGAGCCAACCCTGACCCAGCCTCCCTCCACACACACACATCCCTCTAGAACCCCTTTGTGCCCGCCCAAAAGCTGCTGGGAAATTCCTAGGGCGTGCCTGGGGTGGAGTGGGGGCAGTACTGGTTTTCCTTCCCCAGTGTGGTATGACTACGCCACCTTGTGTCTCTCGTGGGGCGCTGCCTCTTCTCCAAGAGGAGAAGATGAGAACTGGCCCCGAAAACAGACTGAGTGAGGTTCAGGACCTCTACCCCAAATCCCAGCCCTCACCACTTACTCCAGCCCCAGAGGTCTGGGTCAGGCAGAAAAGGGGCAGGGGCACGTGTTTGGGAAAAGGGGGAAGAGGGGCAGATAGACTAGCTCCAGAGTCTGGGGTCTGTTCTCTAGGGGACAGACATACCTGAGGTCCCACTACCCCTGGGGGGCCAGGGGGGCCCGTCTTCCCTTGGAAACCCTGGGGGAGGAAGAGAGAGGAGCGAGCAGTCAGAACAGGCAGCGGATGTTATGGGGCAGATCCCCAGGTTCCCAGAGGAAGAGTCACAGTCACTACCGCATCCTTGGTGGTGGGTCTGAGCCACCCGCGACCAGTCCTCTCTGCCAGGAGAACCTCCCTGGTGGGCCTTCCAGAGAGTTCTGGGGTTTGAGGATCTAGGGGGTCAGGGGTCAGGCGCACCACTTACCACTTCTCCTCTCTGGCCAGGGTGCCCTGGCAGCCCATCCTTCCCAGAGGGGCCCTAGAAGGGGTTCAGATGCCAGGTGAATTCGAGGGTGGGAAGTGGGTAGGGAAAGAAGACTCACAAAATCAGGTGGGTCAGAGGTCAACTTACAGGGGGTCCTTTAGGGCCAGGAAATCCATTGGGACCTTGAGGTCCAGGAAGACCCTAGAGACAGAGATGGACTGAGCCAGGAGGATGGGAGAGGTACTGGGCAGGGGAACAGTGTCCTCCCTGGGGTGAGGAGGGGCTGGGAGCACTGAGAACAGAGAGACACCAAGCCACACTCACCCTCTCTCCAGGGGGTCCATGGGGACCATCACTGCCTGATGTTCCCTGTTTGGGGGGGTGGAGAAGGGATAGGAGAAGCTGCTGTTTAGCCAGACTGAGGTCAGAGGGGGTGAGGGGAAGCTGGGGAGTAAGAGGGCAGAGGTGGGGGCCGAGCACCACTAACCTTAGCTCCAGACTTGCCAGTGGCGCCTCGGGGTCCACGCTGACCCCGTGGGCCCTAGAGAGAGAGGAGGCAAGCAGTCAGGAAAACCCACACCCCCGCCTTGGGTCTTCAGCCACTTCTCTGTCTCCCTCTGCACTCACCGTGGGGCCCCGTTCTCCCCGAGGCCCTGATTTCCCCAAGAGGCCCTGGGGGGAATGAAGCAGAGAGAACACATCATCCCCTGGCATGACTCCCCACAGAGCCCCCTCCCTGCCCTCCCACCTCCTCTTCCCCCAGCTTACCCGGGCTCCCTTCTCTCCACTGGCTCCAGGAAATCCAGGAAATCCCAGGGACCCCTGAAGAGGGTGGGAAAGGGGAAAACTGGAGAAGTCAGGAAAGGGGGGAGGGGCCAGGAGGGGCCAGATCGGGTCAGCAGAGGCCATGGAGGCAGCGGCATGGGAGACCTGAGCTCTGCCTACAACAGGTGGCCTTGGACAGAGCCTGCTGTGCTCTGGGCCTGTGTCCTCATCTGTAGAATAGGGGTGGACTAAATGCTCTCTGGGGTCCCCACTGCTCCTTCAGCCTGGGCTTCCGTGAATCGAGGGGTCAGGGAACAGAGAAGGCAGAGGGGGCACAAATGGGGCATCACATTACCTTGGGACCCTGGCGTCCGGGGTAGCCAGGCAGACCGGGAACGCCCAACTTGCCCTGCGAAGAGAGGGGAGCAATTAGGAGAGAGGAGCCACAGGTATGCTCCAGCCCTGGAGACGGGAGCCATCCCCACCCAGATCCCAGACCCCAGGCTCATCTTGTAATCTCTCCTCGCTGAGAGTGGATTTTTCCTGATTCTAATGTTCAAATCTTGATGCCCCTGTGTCAGGAGCCCAAAATCTGCAGCATCACCGAGGCCTTCAAGCACTGTGGTCTAGCTGCTGCCTACCTTGCAACTTCAGGTCCCATCTCTCCAAGCATACACTCCAGCTCCAAGGCCAGTCTCCTTTCAGGCCTCTGCAGCATGCTCTGCACCACCCCAAACTCCCCGCTGCAAGGCCCATCTTGCTGAGGCAGCTGTGGAGCAGCGGCTTGGAGCAGAAATGCTGCAGCCAGGCTCCCCAGGCACTCACTCCAGCATGCCCCTCGCTGGCTGCATGATTAACACGCACATCTACCGCCCTGTGCCTCCTTCTCCGCATCCACAAAACAGAAGCCACAGTCGCCCCTGCCTTGCAGGACTGCCGCGTCTGCTGCATGCAGTGCCTCAGCCAGGGTTTGCTCTGGGTTGCTCAGGCCTCACCTCCTCTTTGACTCCCTCCCTATGGGAACCTCATTTTCACTCCACCTTGCATTTCCCCCACTCATCCCACGCAGGCCTCCGTGCCTCATCTCCACCATCTACAGCAAACTCTATATAATGGACTTTTCCTTGACTTCTTATGCATCTCCTTCCACCCATTAGGGCCCAGGAGATGTCCCACACACCGAGAGGAGCATAATAAATGTGCCGTTGTCTTCGACTGACTTGCTAGCTCCAGCCTTTGGCACCTCAGGCCCACCCTGACCCCAGCGCCCAGGCCCCCATCCCCTAGAGAACCAGGCATAGGTCCCTCATCCCCCATCACCTTCTCGCCAATGAGCCCAGGGGGGCCAGGGTCTCCGGTAGGTCCACTGCGTCCCTTTGGCCCCTCAGGGCCATCTTCTCCCCTGGAACCAGGGACTCCAACCTCGCCCTGGGTGAGGGTTGGAGAGGTGAGTGTTGGGGTCTGGAGGTAGGGGGTGGGCCCGGTGGAGAGGCAGGCACCGGTGAGGCTGAGCAGAGTGAGTGGGGGACCCAGAAGCTATTAGGGAGAGCAGTGATTGGGGGGAGGGGGCTTGACACAGACCCAAACCTTAAGGCTGCCATCATACTGGGATTGGGCTCTAAAGGGGGAGCATGGGGAAAGACTGGGGACTGGGGACTCACTGGGACGTGGAGAGGGCCCAGGGCGGGGTTTCTACTCACCCTGTCACCTTTCACGCCCATGTCACCTTTGAACCCCGGAAAGCCATCCTCTCCCTGAGAAAGATGGAGATGAGAAGACACCACAGTCAATGCAGGGTGCAGGGGGTTAAAGTGGAGGATTTCAGGGAACAGGGATGGAAGGGTGGAATTCAGGAGCTGGAGGGTAGCGTGGGCTGAAGGGAGGGAGGTAAGGAAAGGTGAGCAGAAAGGTCAGGCAGGGCCTGAGGTGCTGGGAATTGGGGGGCACATTGCTCACCTTTTCACCCTTATGACCCTTCAGACCCCGGATTCCATCCACACCCTGAAAGTAGAGGGACAAAGAGGTAGCGAGGTGAGGAGACGGAGCGGGGTGGGAGGCGCTGACTCCTAAGACCCCCTCTCACACCTCTGACTCCAGCCAGAAGGGGCAGTTACCTTGACACCGCGAGGTCCTGGGTATCCTAGAGGACCCTGGGGGCCAGATGAACCCTGGAACGAGAAAGAGAGTTTACCAAGGGGCCCCAGGATGTCACTATGAGGGCCTCAGGGAGTGGGAGAAATGCAAGTGACAGCAACGTTGGAGTCTGGATGGAGTCACAGGCCATGGGGATGGAGAATATTGTCAGATCACGAGGATGACAAGGAGCTCCCAAGGACCAGGTGGAGGCTCTGTCGGGGGATCAAAGGAGGTGTAAAAGATCTCACCTGGTTTCCTTTGGTTCCAGGGGGGCCTTCCTTCCCAGGGTGGCCCTGGAGGTAGGAGATGGAGAATGTGACCACTGGCCTCCAGCCCCTTCTCTGCACCCCTTCCTACACTTTATCCAACCCAAGATGCCTCTGTGACCTAACGAAGCTACTGACCATGGGCAGACGTGGCCAGCGCAAGGGACCACTGTGTACACGGTCACTGGGGGAGCTTGGAGGTCATTCTCTGGGGTGAAGGGTCAAAGAGAATTGGAATCAGAGATGGGAGCCCACTCACCGGAAGTCCATCTGAGCCAGGCATGCCAGGGAGCCCTGGTTTCCCATGAGGACCCTGCAGGAAGATAAGGAGGCTTGGGGTCACCAGAGGGTCAGGTCTGATCACAGCTCAAGTCCCAGCCACACACTGAGGGCCGTTCCAACACCCCCCACTCTCAGCACACCCCCTACCCCAAGTCACTTAGTCACTTACCTTCTCTCCATGGGGGCCGATGGCACCCTGGGGCCCAGGGAGACCCTACACACAGGGAAATAGAAGTCACGGGGGCCCCACAGGGGTAGGCCACTCTCTCTGCCCCACCAGCCTCCCCCCTTCAATTCAGAGCATAAGCGACGAGAACCTGAGATCCTTAATTCCCTGTCCCCATCCAGGGTCTGCCCACAATGGAAACTCTGGGGAGGTCACTGAAGTTGGGGAGGGGGACAGGGCCATCACCTGGGTCCCAGGAGTGCCCTGTTGTCCAGGAGGTCCTGGCTCTCCCTGGGGTCCCTAGAAACAGATAACCAGGCAGGGGTCAAGAGATGGTGATAGAACAAGCTTAGGGGCCCAAGCTCAGACCCAGCAAGGAAAGACAAGAGGACAAGAGCGGGAAATGGACAAGATCAAAATGGTGGCAAAGAGACCCGGGGGGCTAAGGATTGGGGTGGGCTCTCCCATGTCTGTCACTCACCAAGCTCCCTTTGGGGCCTTGGGGACCATCCATGCCTCGGACACCCTGAAACACAAGTGGGGCATGAGCAGGCTGGGAAGGGAGGGCCTGTGGTTCCTGAGAGGCCCAGCCATTCCAGAGGGTGGGACACGGCAGACACAATTCATCCCAAACTTAAGCAAATATAGCCAGCCCAGAGCCGCAGGGTGTGGGTCTGTGGGTCTGTGGATTTGTGGGGTTTGTTTTGATTTCCTTGAGGAATTTTTTTTTTTTTTTTTTTTTTTTTTTTGCTATCCTTGGTACACTGCACCACATGGCTCTCCAAGGGGGTGAAAGCTGAAGCGGGCAAGGGGTCAAGGAGCCCAGCTCACAGGGAGGGGGAGCACCTAGGAAGGGTGGAGAGTTGAAGAGGTCAGGGGTAAGGGCAGGGTCAGAGATGAGGGACAGTCACTTACTGGGGGTCCAGGAATACCAGGTGGGCCTTTGGGGCCAAGGAGACCTCGGGGCCCCTGCATTCGGGGTGAAGGGAGGAGAGGGCATGCATAGATGAGAGAGAAAGCATCCATTTCATGCCCAGGCCCCTCCCCCGGCTTCCCCAGAGAACCCCCCTGAGACTGATCCCCTGAACACTCACCGACTCTCCAGGCAGCCCCCGAGGCCCAATCTCCCCATCGTCTCCCTGGAGGAGGAGGAAGTGGTGAGGCAGACAATCCCTCCAGACCTCTCCTACAGAGCCTCTGCCCTGCTGCAACACTTACCCGCTCTCCGTCCTCGCCAGAGGGCCCAGAAAGGCCCTGGGCACCAGTCTCACCCTGGAAAATGGAAGAATCATAAGGGGTCAAAGCCCCAACACAGGCAGACATTGACCCCCTCCACTTAGCCAACCAATTACATTCATTGAGTTCCTACTGGGACCCCCAGTCTCCTTCACTTAAGATCCTCCCTCATTCCCCACAGAGAATCTCCCCTCTGCCCACAATACTCTACCCCCAGTATACTCACCCTATATCCCTTCTCCCCAGGCAGCCCTGGGAGTCCATCAAAACCTCGGTCGCCCTGTGGGGAAGATGGGTTGCCAGAGTGAGGACCCAGCCCCTTTGCCACCCTCTCCCCTCTCCTGTCATGTCACGAGTAGGGAGGGAGCTGCATCATGGGGGAAACTGGGGAACCAGGTCATCCCCAGAAAACAAATGAGTCCAGGAAAGGGGGGGAACTACAGGTGTCAGAGAGGGGTCCAAGCCTTGGTACCTTCACTCCAGGTTCTCCAGGCATCCCTCGGGCTCCATCAGCACCTGCTCGACCCTGGATGTATAGGGGAAGTATCACAGCAAGCAAGGGAACAGTCCTCTGTGCTCCATACCCCATCTCCCACCCACATTCCATCCCACCCACCCACCCCCTGGGCCACTCACTCTTCGTCCAGCCTTGCCAGGAGGGCCTGAGAGGCCCTGAGGTCCTCGGGGGCCCTGGAGAGGGGAGAGATAAGGTCTAGGTTAATGGTCACAGACACTGGGGGATACACTGGGTTTGAGGATCAGATATGGGGGGCAAGAAGGTCACCTGAGGTCCTAGGTCTCCAGATTCTCCTTTCAGGCCAGGGCTCCCAGGTTGTCCCTGTGAGAGGAAAAGTTAGCTATGTTGGAGGACACACACCCAACAGTGACTGCAAAGTCCCTTCCCCAAAGAAGCAAAACTCGTTTCAGCCTGGCCCCTTTCCAGAAATGTTCATACATCCCCCTACACAAGCAAATACCCCCTACCCCAATACCCTACTCACTCACCAATGGTCCAGGACGGCCTGTGTATCCCATGGGGCCAGGAGGTCCACGGAGCGCCAGCTAAGGGAGCAGGGAAGACAGCAGAGCTGAGAAGGTGGCAAATGGAGAACTTCCAACTGCAGTACACCCTCCAATTCATTCATCCACTCCTAACTCTAATCTCCTCAACCACCCCCCTCAGTCCCAAACCAACCCAGACATTCCCTGCACTACATTTCACTCCAGCCTACCCTTCCAGCCTCCTCCTGGAGCCTTCCTTTCCCCAAACCAACTCCCTCCACCAAGATCCCCTCCAGCCCGACTCACCCGTGCCTGCTGCAGAATTGCCTGGGCCTGAGCCTCCTGGGCTGCCACCACAGGGCCCTTGTCACCCCCACCACTGCCAAACCGGAACTTGGATTGGGAGGATAAGGGGAAGGAGAAAAGGTTCAGGTTCTCTTCCAGGAAATCCATGTGTCTCCCTATCAGAAGCTTCATCCAGAATTTCCTTCCCATCCCCAGGTCTCAGGACACCCCTCCTGCCCTCCTCAAGTAATGACTCCAGTTCCAGATAGTGACTTTGAGATTTTCATAAATTCATCTCCATGCCTCCTCCCCCACTCTCTAGCCTATTTCCTCTGGAAAGACTCTCCTTTGGTTCTAAACCTCCCTGAAGTATAAAGTTTTCTGCCTGGTTCTAGGTAATCCAAATTTGGTTCTAGAAGATCTGTGTTTGATTCTACGTCATCTACTGAAGCCCTAAGCCCCCCACCCCAAAGACCAATCCCTTTGGGTTGACAGTCTTTAGATATTCCTCCACAGCTTTCCTGACCTTCTGGGTTCTTGATGACACAACAGAACTCCCTTGGCCACCCCCACCCCCACCATCATCCCTTCCCAAAGCCCAGAGGACAACTCACTGGAAGCATGAGGGATGTGCCAGGAGGACCAGGGGCCCCATCTGATCCAGGGAGCCCTGCTCGACCAGGGGGACCCTGGAGCGGGGAAAGAATGAGAAGGAAAGAGTGACAGCCAGAGGGGGATATTAGGGTTTTGGCATCATTTTGAAACCCTCCTCATGGATTAAGTATAGACTTCCCTAGCTCTTTCCTGAACACCCTCCCACTGTGGAGAAAAATGAGAGTGAGACACCAGGCCATTCCTCACCCCAACCAGGGTCTACCCTCCTTTGTGGGTGCTGAGAAGCATAACAGCTCCTTCATTCATTAATCAGCAGCAAATGGGGGATTACTGAGCATGGGGCCCCGCTGGGTACTAGTGGTTCCTCTGCAACCCCTCCACACAGGACATTCCCTTACCCTCTCGCCGGGGTCTCCAACTGGGCCAGGGTTCCCCTGAATGCCAGGGGGACCAGTCAATCCCTGAGGAACAAAATGAGGAGGGGGTCAGATATAGGTGAGCGAAGAGTGCAGACAGAAGAAGGGTATGTGGCTGAGGGATGGTCTCTACAGAAGAAATCTTTAAGTCTGAGGAGCTTCCATTGGATGGATGCTCTGGATTTCTGAGAAGGAAGCCTGGGCATCTGTGGGGAAGGCACAGATAAGTGTGTAGGGAGGTTCTCTGGGAAGAGAATGAAGGCTAAGAGGTCACAGCTGGACTCACCGCAGGGCCTTCTGGGCCAGGTGGCCCCTCCACTAGCATACCCTGTGGAGTTAAGTGTTAAAAGTCAGAGGCTACAGGGCTAGTACTCCCCCCACCCCCACCCCTGATTCCCTCAACTCTGTAACCAGTGTGACTTACAGGTTCCAGCACTGCAGGCTCCCCCTTCTCTCCCTTCAGCCCCCGGGGTCCACGGGCAGCCTGAGGGAGACACACATGTAACCCCCAGTGGGGTCTGTGAGCAGCCAGGACACCAGGACTCTCCCCATTCCAACTCCCACCTTCACTCCCAGATCTTCTTGAGTCCTCCCTAGCCCAGTCCCCAGACCTCCCAGCTTTCCCCAAGACTCCCTCCTCACAGATCTCCCAGGCCTGCCAAGGAGACCTCAGCATCGCCCCCAACCCAACGGCTTCCCAGTGAACTCACCTTCCTAGTCCCATCTAAGCAAACACCACCTCCTTCTCTCCTTAGAGCCTCCCTCAGGAAGGTCTCCTGACCCTTCCTGGAATTCCAAACCCCCAACCTTCCCAAACGCTCTTCTAGAGAACCCCACCCTTGTCCCTAAACTCCCTCGGATCCCAGGAGTCTTTAAACCTTCAGAAACCATCAACTTCCTCACCCTTACCCCAACCCACCAAATATGAATCTCTCTAAGGTTGTAAATAGATTTTTACTGGTGGGGGAGAAAGAGAAGGTCAATGGACCCATATGAGAATCTGATAAAAGATATGGGGCCTTTCTCCAGAAGAGAAAATTTGTATGCCTTTATGCACAGACATTTACTTAGAATTTCAAGGGATTCACAAGTTAAAAACTCCCCCGGGGTTAAACACCCATACTCTAAAAAAATTCAGAGGGCAGTCCCCACAGATATCCTGAACTCAGGCCTCATCACTGTGTTTTGTTTTTTGTTGTTGTTGTTGTTTTGGGGGGAGGGGAAATACAGTTCTTGGGCTCATTCACTCAACCCCCAGAGCAAACCTCCTCAAGTCCCTCCAACTCCTACCCCAGTCAGAACCTAAACTCTTCCTCTGGTCCTCACATATACTCTAAGCCCACCAATTCCCTCTCTTCCACACTTGCCACTCAGATGCCCAATCTTAACTCTAGGGCCAGAGCCAAGAAAAGAACAGGGAGAATGGAGGACACCCCAACCCCACTCACCCAACCAAGATATTGAGAATGTCCCCCTCCACCCCCACCCTGACCTTCAGCAATGATCAGTTTCCAAATCCTCCCAAATCCCAAAAAATCCCCAAATTTCCAGAAAGCAGCATAAAGGAAAGTCAGCAAAAGGTTAAGGGGTAGCAATATTAGAGAAGGAAGGTATGGGCTGAGGCAGCAGGGTAAGGGGTGGGCAGCAATAACTGCAAGGCAGGCAAAAGATGAAGTGGAATAGAAATACCCCAACTGGCAGGAAGTGGTTGAAGACATGGCAAACAATTAAAGAAGGGAGAACAAAGGGACAAATACTTGGAAGCAAGAATGAGGCCATGGCCAAGAAAAATTAAACACGGCCAAGATGGTTAGAAAGTGAAGTGGACAAACAGGAAGTGGTTGGACAGACAGGAAGCACTGGAGAAAATGAATCCAGGAAGTGGACCTTCAACAACAACATGGTTACCAGGACCAAGAGAGAAAACAAATTCACAAAACATAGAAAGTGACCTCTGGGAAGAGAATTGTGACAATGAAAGGAAACTCTTCCAGAAAACAAACATAAAGGTTAAGACTCACAGGAAGAGGCCATGAGAAATATCTAAGCCCACGAAGGAAACTTTATGATTTGGATGACTAGAAACACACAGAAAAATAGCTTAGTCTCAAAGGAAATTACCACAAAAAGCATGAAAAACTAGAGCCAAACACAAATAATAAGTGTTTACTTCATTCCAATCTGACACAGTCACCAAAATGGATGCCATGGCTGGAGAAGTCAGGAGAGACAGACAGGAAGTGGCCTCAAGATTAGGAAGTAGGAAATTAGATCATTTGACAGACAGGAAGTAGCCATAAGATGTTTGGGGGTTTTTTTTTAAATCCTAGTTGCCCTCGCAGAAGGATCCACAAGGAGTCAGATAGCAACGGAAGGCAGGAACAAATCTTCTCAAGCAACATATACACTTCATGTGAACAGTAAATGACACACCACACAAGAGAAAGCAGCTCACAGCTGAGAATGAACAAACACAACAGGAAGCAATTCTTGTAGCTCCCATTGAGGCCAAGGATGGAGGAGGGGCTCCCTTCACTTACGGCTCCTGAGTGTGCTGTCTCCGCAGAAAGGGCAGGGCCAAGCTCGGTCTCCTCCCGATAATCGTCCCCATAGCCATAGGTGTAATCGTAGGGCCCAGCTGGGGAGTCTGTGCCACCCTCCCCGTATTCTTCTGCCAGGAACCTGTCGGCTGTGGGGGGGACCTGGAGATCTGTCTGCTCCTTCCCGGGGGTGGGGAGGGAGAGGGGGTAGATGGGGGCATTAGGGCTGAAAGGAGGTTTTTCCCTGGACCCCAGGGTACAACGACTTCTAGCCCAAAGGATTCTGAGGATAATTGGGACTGGAGTTTATCTCACAAGAGTAGTAGCATAGAATGGGGATGGATGGGATGGTCATCAAAGGCTCAAAATTGGGAGGGATGTCCAGCAATGGGACTGGATGGGAAGAGATGGCAGGTGACAAGAAGACTGGCCGGAGGGCTGGACACAGAGTGGACAGTCCACGGACACAACGACAGACAAAGGAGTCCAGGGAATGACCAAAGAGATGGATGGAGAGACTGGGAGGAGAGAAAAGTGACAGCATTAGCATTCGACAGAAAATGGCTCCTGGGTACAGAAATATGACACAGAAAGTAAGATCACTTGACACCAATATGGAGAGGAGGTTTCTCTGGAATCAAAGAATGAGGGAAGGAGACAAGGACGCTGAAGGAAAATGGTTGTACTTAGAGACAAGCAAGTCTCTTGTCTGGTCTGGAATGACCAGAAGACAGAAGACCATCAATGAATATGACAAAGAACCCTCCGGCCAGAGGAGGGGCTGATTCATCAAGATGACATGGGCAAGAGGAGAGGGTCACAGACACTTGCCCCCATTGCCCCAGCTGGGGTGAGGGGAGGGGATAGAGTTACCTCCTCAGGGGGTGGCAAGGGGCTTGTCTCCAAGATTCCTTCCTCTTCACCTAGGGTGGGGTCCTAACCCCGGAAGGGGAAGAGGCAGAGTAGTATGGGGGTAGGGGAGGAAGGAGAGCGCAGGTTAGCCAAGGGAAGGCAAAGCAGCACCTACGCCCCCCATCTGAGGGCAGTGCCTATCCATGCTGGGGGATGGGGGAAATCTCAGATCTTGCAGCCCCTTTAGAAGGGGGACAGTCTGGGGAGAGTGAATCTCCGAGGTCATAGGGTTTGGGGGCAGAGATCTGGATGCCCCAGCTCTACCTGCCGGTAACCGCTGCCTCTGGTCCTGGGGGGTGCCCGGGCAGCAGGGGGAGCGGCCCGCCGAGCTGGGCGTCGGGAGGGGAGAGGTTGGCCCCGTGCTGGGCCAGAGTCCCCAGTTCGAGAGGACCTCCAGCCTGGTGAGGGGGGTGCCTGCCGGGCCGCTGACCTCTTGGCAGGTAGGGTAGGCTTTCGGGGAGGGGTCCGGCGCCCCCTGGGGGAAGGGAGACCCCTGTGGTTGGGGCTTCGAGGTCGCTGCAGCAGAGAGACATGGGAGGGGCAGTGAGGAAGTAGGCCCTACTTCTAAATATACGGAGTCTCTCCTCACAGGTTGGGGAGGGATGCAAGGTGTCACAGGAGATATTTGTAGGGGGTAGTGGGAAGAAGGGGAGAAATGCAGGGGCCCCTCAGGTTTACCTGGTAGTCAGGGGTTGTCCCCGTAGTCATCTCATCGTAATAGGGGGGCTCGTAGTCATAGTAGACAGACTCAATGGGCTGGGATTACAGAAGGGAGCAGTAGGAATAGGTAGGAAGGGGACAGAGTAATTGGAGAGTCCAGAGGGAAAGGGTGGGGAGAAGGAAATGAGGAAATGGTGTGTGGGAGTGGGGAAACAAGGGAGGCATGGATTGGGAAATAGGGAGTTGGGGGTAAAAGAGGTCAGGAAAGAAATGGGGGGGTCGGAGGTGGCTCAACTGGTTGGGCGTCCATCTCCCATATGGAGGGACCCGGGTTCGATCCCCGGGACCTCCCGGTAAAAAAAAAAAAAAAAAAAAAGGAAAGAAATGGGGGAGAGGTGGGGAGGGGGGATTGGGCCCCGTATGTGGAACAGAAGTAGACATGATTAAGAGATTGACCCCCCCATCCTCAGACCACTGACCCCAGATCATATCTGTCACCCTAGCCCTCCAGACCTCCCACTCACCCAAACCAGAGTCTCCCTTCCCTGCACCCCCTCAACCACCACCACAGCCCCAAACCCTGCACCTCCATTAGCAGGAGGTCAGAGACTGGGTTTCCTACCCCCACACTTCTGCAGACCACCACCCCTTTAGGATTCCCTCTATCTCCTGTTTCTTCTCCATTTCTCCTCCTTGGTCATATCATCTCAACTTCTTTCTCCCTCTTTCTGTCTCTCACCTACCCTGCTCTCCCATTCTCCCTCCCCAAGTCTCCTGCTCCCTGCCCCCACCCCATTTTCTGCCAATCTCTTAATTCAAGAAGAGATGGGAAAGCCAAGGACACAGTTTTGGGAAGAATGGCAGAGGAGGAGACACAACAAGCAGGAGACACAGCTCCCAGCTACAAATTCTTCATAACAACTCTTTTTATTTTTAAATGAAAATAAAAAGGTTAATGAATAAGGACTGGGGAGGAGGGAAATCGGAGGAGGATGATATGACTTAGGGCGGGGGTTGGAAGGGGAGAATGAGAGCTCAAAATAAGGGGCTCTAGAACTTTTGGGGAAATTCCCCTGGGGAGGATGTCTGGGTGTCTTTCCTGTCTGGGGTGTGCTATGGTTGGGGTCCTCCCAAATCCCTCACCTGGCGCTGGGGTTCCTGGTTTTGTGGCCTATGAAGTCTTGATGATTGCTGCTTTGGAGATCTCTGGACTCTGTGGGACTGCTGGTTCTGGGGTCCCTCCATGGGACCCCCCTCACACTCCAGCTCCTTCTGTTCACAGAATTCATAGGCAGCTTGGACCCCTGGAACGATGACGAGTTTCTGGACATCACCCTGCAGGGACATGAGGAAGGAACACTGATAGAGGGAGGCACATATGGTTTCAGAAAGTGGTAAGGGGGAATAGCCTGGGACAAAGGTCAGGAGACCAGACCTAGGTAAAGAAGGTCATTATCAGCCCTCCCACGTGCACTGTCCTTTTCAGGTTGCAAGAGATTTTGCATCCATAATCTAACTGGACCTTCACAACATCTGGGAAAGCTAGCATCTCAAGGATCATTACACCCATTTTTCAAATGCATTTCATTCAGAGAAGCTGAAAGAGGAAGTGACTAGCCCAAGCTCATTCACAGTGGCAGAAACAGGACTAAAACACAGGTCTTCCACCTCTAAGTTCACACTGTACCCCCAGTGGTAATGCATGGGCCTCTTCTGGGGACTGTGGCCCAGCCTTAGCAGCGATGACCTGCCAAAGCTTATAAAGATGAAAATTCACAGGACCTCTGGAAATGGGGGAAGGGGAACCTGTCTTCCTCAATTCCAAAGGCATTTTTTGGTACCCACACGTGGTGCTTACCACACCTATAACTGTAGTTTAAGGGTTTTGTCTCACCTCCAGAGACAAACTGGGATCTCCTTGGGATGGCAAAGACCTTATATTATTCTTTTGTGCTCCCTTTGGGCCAGCAGATATTCAGAAAACACTGACTGGATGGGTAGGTGAATGGATGGATGGGGGTGTCAGTGAGTGGATGATGAGTGGGGGCTCAAATTCATGACTGAAGGGGAGGGTTAGTGGTTGGTGAACGAAAGATTGTATGTATGGCTGGATTTTTTAGTAGATAGATGGGAGGTGCAGGGTAAATGGTAGCAGACTGGTGGGTAAGTAGATGGATGGAAGTGATTATGTTGGTGGATAATTGAGTGGATGGTGGACTGAAGGAGAGAATGGTTGAGTGGGTGGAAGAAAAGGTGAGTAGTTGGGTAGGTTGGTGGATGAATGAATGAATGGATGGATTGAAGGATGGATGTATGAATGGATGGATGGATGGATGGTTTGAAGGAGGGTGTGGTGAGCAGGGGAAGGATGGGTAGAAGCCTGAATGCATGAGTAGGTGGGTGAGTGGGTGAATGGTTGGGTGGGTGGATGGATGGGTGAGTAGATGATGGATGCATATATGTGTGCATAGGTGGGTAGGTGGGTGAGTGGGTGAATGGATGGTTGGGTGGATAAATAGATGGGTTGAAGGTATGCATGGATGAGTGGATTGGTGAAGCCTGAGTAACAGAATAAGACAAAGGTGCATGTAAGTGGGCACCTAGTTCTCCTACAGAGAAAATTAGCCCTGGAGAGAGGAAATGGAAATCTAAGTTCATGAGAGGAGAAATGAATGGGAAGATGGGTGCTGGGACCAGA
Organism: Tolypeutes matacus; assembly: GCA_026826555.1. Lineage (NCBI taxonomy): Eukaryota > Metazoa > Chordata > Mammalia > Cingulata > Chlamyphoridae > Tolypeutes > Tolypeutes matacus. Next base: position 21,962,023 of record JAKSZT010018658.1, on the reverse strand, counting down.
AGGTAAGCAGACACAAGATATAAAAAATCACTCCTTTCTGACTGCTCGCATTACCTCAAAGACTTCTTCATCCAGGATACGGGCACCAAAGATTATCACTCCATGAGTGTCCAACACAGGATGAGCACTTCGGGGGAGCAGCCGGGTGACCCGCTTCTTGCAGTCAACAATGAGGGTAACCGATTGGCCCTTCACAGCCACAGCCACACGGTGCCACCTGGTCATAGGGGGAGAGGTTCAAGTGACTGACTGAAGGCAGAAAAGTCAACAGGGTCAGGGGAACCCTTGATGGAAGGGTCGAAGCCAATGATCATAATAGTAGTAATCATAATAACTGCTGTTTATTGATGCTTACAATGCACCAAGCACCATGCAATCATTTTCTCATTTGATTCTCACATTTCTATTATCCTTGTTTTACTACCATGGAACTAAGGCTCAAAAAAGTTAAGTAACTTGCCCAAGGTACAAACTAGTACTATACACAGTGCGATGATTCAAACTCCAAAGCCCAAATCCTAGGCTAGAATCGGCTGGAGTATGGGCAATGGGGAACTGAGGTGTGGCCAAAAGGGTCAGCAGGATTTCTCAGTTTAGAGAGTGGGGGGTCTGGGCAGTGACCAGAGGGGAGCCCCTGAAAGTGTGGCCCAGGCTGACCAGAGGAACAAACTGACTTACTTGCCATCTGCTAGACTGAGGCCTCGGAAGACCGGCTGAGCCGGGGGTTGAGGCCGTCCAGTCTGGTCCTCGTACAGGAAGCGGACGGGTCGGCCGAGTTCCAGGACCAGCTGTCGGGCACCCTGGGCACTGTAGAGAGTCAGGAGGGGAGCCTGGAGGCCAGGGCGGGTTCGGACCACAGTCAGCAGAGTGAAGTCTTTGGGAAAGCCTCCTGGTACCCGAGAGAGAGAGAGACGCGGGCGGCGTGAGAGGCACAAAGAGGCATGAGCCCCTTCCCTTCTGGTGTCTGATCCCAGACCCCACCCCTGTGACCTCCCTCAGAGATCCCTATTCCACCATCAGCAGCCACACCTGGGAAGAGCTGGCGGGTGGGCGCGCTGAGCTGGGCAGGTCGGGACACTCGGTAGGCTATATCAGCTGGACAGATGCCTCTTGCTCTCCGAACACCGTCAGGAAGGGAGGGGAACCTCAGGGCCCAGAGTACATCCACAGGGGCTGCACCTGGGAAAGTCCATTAGAGTCAGGGGGAGGGACACACCCTCAGGAGGGCATTAGATTGGGGGTCATTTGGGGCCAGGGCCTGGATGGACGGTAAACACAGTGTCACCTGGATGAGGACAGTGATGCCCTGGTATTCCACGCCCACTCCTGCCCTCTCCCTCCCAGCACCTGTGCCCCTTACTCTCCCTGTATCCTTCTTTCAGCCTATGAATCTGTCTCTCTCTATTGTCTCTTAATATCTCTCAACACCCCATCCTTCTCCCTTTTCTCTCTCACTCTGTCTCTGTTATTCTCTTTGTCTCTGTATCTGTAGGTCTTTCTATCCATATTTCCTCTGTCTTCCTCCATCTGCCTCACATTCTGTCCATCTTTTTCTTTCCCTGTCTCTCTCCCTCTCTCTCCCTCCCCTTCCCTATCTCTCGGTCTCTGGGTCTCTGGCCTCTGTCCAGTCTCCAGCACAAACAACATCTGGGCAATCGATCATCCTGGGCAATAGAGGTGTGGGGTAGGGGCACCAGAGAGGGAGCAGAGAGGCAGCTCCATGACGAGGGGGGTGCTTCAAGCTGCTACAGATCCTGTGTTTGGGGAGGTGGGGACAAATGCTGGGGAATGAAATACAAGAAAGAGCCGTCCCAGGAGCCTGTGCCCTCTGGCTTGGGAGATGGGCTGGGGGGAGGAGCGGAGGGAGCCTGAAGCCACCACGCGGAGCCAGAGCAGGTCCAGGGCCCTGAGCCACACATCTGTGGATCCCATTAGAGTCCTTGCCCAAAACCCAGGCAAGCTCCCCACACCTGGAACCTCAATCCTGCCCCACCACCTCAGGATCCAACGACCCAAGACCCAGGCCACTAGCCCTGTCCACCTGGAACTCAGCTTCCTGGGGCTCAAACTCCCTGGAAGATAAAGGGCGTCTCTCTCTCACTTGCCCCCTGATACACAAGCTCCTCACACCATCAGCTCCAGATTGGAAAAATCCCAAGGAGAGTTCCAGCAAAACTTTCATAGAAATGTCGGGCAGGGCAGGGGCCAGAGCAATCAGGAGAGCAGAGCTGGGTGGAGTGGGTGAGGTGGGGCGAGCAGGCAGAGAAAAGGCCCTTTGAGTCCAGGAGCTGGGAAACCACGGCCTTACCCCCCCCCCCCCAAACCCCCGCCTGCGCCCGGCCCCGTGCGTACGGCGGCTCCGCAAACACCAGCATACAAGAGCCGCTTTGAGAGGCAGGGGGTGAGTGAGACAGAGACACAGAGACTCACAGAGACCCCAGGCCAGCGAGACCTCAGAAGGCCCCCACCTTTCACCAAACCCCTGGAGAGTACAGTGGAGTTCAATAGACGATCTACCCACAGGACTGCCCACAGCCTTCTCACCTCATACTTGCCCCCACTGTCTTCAGCCTCCCCACATCTGCCCCACAGTCTCCCCGCTGGTAGTCCCATGACCCCCCTCCACTCTACCTCTCCCCCCCAAATGCCCCATTCTTTAATCTTATGAATTCCACAGTAACCTATTTCCCATTAGAGTCTCACCTCCGCCCACCCAGCCCCAAAATAAAACAGTCATCTCTGCCATCCCCCTCCCTCTATGCCAGTGGGTGCCTCTTGCCCTAAGAGAGATTCCCAGGGTCTACAGTCATCATACACTTCAATTTCCTGTCCCTAAGCCTCTCTCTCCTCACATCTTAGAAGTCCTTCCTTCTGTAATCTAACCCAAACCCTTTATGCTGCCCTGCTGACCATTTTCTCTCCAGAGCAGAGAAGAAATGGATAGTCAAATTAAATGCAAATCAGCCTCTTCCAGCAGTGGGGGCTTACTCCAGCCTGCCCAGGACCCAGATGCTTCCAGTCCCCTCCTCTCAGACACCAATCCCCTCTCCTAGGAGCCAGGACTTCTGGATCCTGAGAAAAAAGGAGGAAAAGATTCGGGTCATGGGCACCAGGGTCCCGGGGGAGCCCGGCTGGCCAGAGGGGGAGGGAGGGAACAGGAATGCAAAGAGTTGGCTCTGGCCACAGACACCTGATCCCAGCCTGTCCAGCGGCCGTTCTGTTGGCAGCTGGCCCCGGTGCTCCCCAGAGCCAGCCGCGTGGCAGCATCGAGGGCACAGGGAGGGGGAGGGGGATCCTGACGGGGAAGCCATTGGGTTCATACAGTTGAAGCATCCAGTCTTTCCCGGCTCGCTAGGCTCTGCTCTGACCCACAGAAGCTCCCCGCCCCCACTCCAGAGATATAGAAATAGGCACACCTCACCTACCACCAGTGGCATCTACCACTCCCACCCCAGTACCAAGCTGGACCAGACTGGCTCTGACCATCTTCTGCTCTTCCAGGGGACCCAAGCGTCCAGCCCCTCTCAGGGCTATCTAAGATGGTCCTCCACTTTTCAACCTCACTTGTCTTTCCCCAGTCACTCCAGGGAGAGAAAGAGATCCCTACTCTGGCTCCAAGGAACCCAGGGTCCTGCCCTCCAACCTGGGCCCTTGATGCCCAAAGTCCCCTCCTCAGGATCTGAAGCTCCTTCCCTAGGCATCAGCTGTCCCCTCCCCCGGGGGTACTCTGAGCTCCTGCCTGGCTTGAACAACCCAGGGGTCTGAGCCGGGACTCCTCTTACCTGCCCAGGCTGGGGCCCCGCTCAGCCCCAGCAAGAGCGGTACCAGCAGGAGCAGGTGATGGCAGCGGCTGCACCGCTCCATGGCTGGGCGGCCAGAACGCAGGTCCCAGGGACTGGGGCGCCGGCAGGCACTGGATGCCTGGAGGCTGACAAGAGAGATAGAGGAGGCACCTCGACGCCCGGGTCCCAGGGAGATCAGAGGCTGTCGGGCTGCGACAGCTGTCAACAGCCCAGCTCCATGCAGCCAGGCGCCGTCGGGGCTCCGACGCTGCTCCCTCCTCGGTGGCAGCCGCTCCTGTGTGTCCCCGGCCACCCCAGCTGCCCAGAGCCCCCACCCCGCCCCCGCCCCCGGCCCGGCCCCCTCCTGCAGCCGCCCGCCCACAGCCACCGAAGGGAAACCCCACCCTCGATCCCCACCTGGAGAGGGGCTGGGAAAGGGGGGCGGTAACCCTCCCTCCTCCCTCCTCCCTCCTCTTCCTCCCTCCTCCCTCCTCCTACTTCCCTCCTACCTCTCTGACCCTCGGACTGCTCTACCCTGCAGGTTGTCAGTGCACTGTACTCAAATTCTTCGCGGAAACCCCGATATCTTTCCCAGACCATTCCTTTCCTAAGATCCAGACGTCCAGTCAAAGCCCCGCCCCCCCTTCAGTTCTTTCCCCCTTGGGGACCCAGAGCCCCCTTTCAGCAACGGCCAGGGAAGGATTTAGGGCACAGTGGGAGGGGAGAGACGGGCCTGGGGTCGCCACACACACACACGTAATCAGGTCTCCATAATTACTTCTCCTCGCCTCGCCTCGCCCGGGGTAATTACAGAGCCCAGCTTGGGGCTGGGGTATTTATAGACCAGGCTATAGATAGTGACTAGAGACCCGCCGCGAAGGCCGGGGAAGTGGGGACAGGGAAGGGACGGCGCGGAGGCAGAGGGATGCCAGAGACTGGGACAGACCGACAAACTCAGGCTAATCAGGCCTGAGGAGATGGAAACGGGGGTACGAGGTAGGGGAGTCCGGGAATCCCAGGTGGAAAGGGATACTGTGGAGAGATGAGGCGGCAGTCGACACTAGTTGGAAGGGTCACTCAGGGACGTGGGGCCGCCTCCAGGCGCTCAGCGTCCCACGAACGGGCACGGCGCCGGGTCTGTCCGGAGCCCGCGGTGCGGACGGAGAAGGCCCTGGAGAGCCGAGGCGCCGCCGCCCGCTGTCGCTGGGAGGGCGCAAGCGAACAAGGAGCCTTTGAGAATCAGCCGCACCGCCCCCCCACATACACACACACCGCCCTTCCTGCTCCAGCCGGCCCCACCCCCGGCCTGGCACACCCCGCGCCCACCCCCACCCCACCCCCCGCGACAAAGCGCGCCTTGTCTCTCCCACCTGCGCCAGCCTCTCGAGCCCCAGGGAAGCTCGGCGGCGGCGGCGGCGTCAAGAGAGCTCGTCCGGAGCACCCTACCGGATACCACCCCCACCCCCCACCCAGGCCCATGCGGTGCCGCCCCCCTTCATACACAGTCATGGCAGTCCAGAAAAGCAGCGATTTTAATTTGAAAGCGATTTTATGTGAGTGAAGGAGGGGAAAGGTACCCCAAAGACAGGAACTGCAGGGTAAAAATCATGCAGCCCCAGCACCCCATCTCTGCGGGCTGACCGCCTCCCCTCGATTTTCAAGACAAGGCTGTTGTCCTATTCCACTCTGTGCCCGGGGCTGGGGACGGCCGTGAAGGGCCTGAGGACTACACTCACCAAACTTTCTCCTGTCCAACCCTTTCCCATCACAGCCCAGGCCCCTTCTCCAAGTTAGACAGGAGTTTGGAGGTGGGGGGAGGTGGGGTGTTAGGCCAGTGCTTGGAGAGCCCCAGGAACAGACGTCTTAGAGCCACCGTTCCCACACACCCGCCTCCCACCGTCAGCACTGCTTAGTTAACCCGGAGAAATACAGTACTTCTTTTGAGTCTAACTGCAAGTTTCAATCCTCAGAGGGAATTAAAAATAGATCAGGTCCTGCATCTCCACCCACCCTTTAACCACCACCACCTTTTCATCTTTCAGTCTGACTGCAGAAGGTGGTGAATTGTGAAAGGGAACTCCGGACAGGAGATGGTGACAGGGCTCCGGCTTCTTCAGGAAGAAGGCAGGCCTGTCAGAGCCCTACTCCACATCCATCAGATTGGGGGGCCTGCCCCCAATATCCATCTCTGGGGAAGCTCCCCATTTCCACGCTTCAGATGGAGATAAGTGAGGCAAGATGAGGGAGGGAGCAAGGTCCTAGGGGCAAAGCCAGTGCTTTGTGCAGAGGGGTGGGGAGGTGGGAAGGAGAGATCGTTCCAGGCAACGGGTGAAAATCACCCCAAATCATGGGAGACTCCAACAAGTTCAGACTCAAGGCCACTAAAGAGAGCTATCCAGCCCTCACAGGGGCTTGGGGTCCCCTCTGACATGGGATGTCAAGCAAACCCCTTGGAGATCTCTGTTCTGGTCCTGCAGTCCTCTTCCCACCAAGGTTCTGGGGACATCACCCCTCCCTACCCTGCCCCAGGGCTTGGAATCCCTCTTAGATGTACACTCCTCAAGTGTAAGGGGCACCAAGTCTGGGTCCAGGCTCAGGCCAGCTGGTGGGGAGCCTCGAGCATCTCCATAAGGAAGGTGTCGATGGGAGTATCACCAATGAGCTTGAAGAAAAACAGATGCTCTAGACACTTGAGGCCAATAGACCGCAGGGCAGGAAGACGTAGCAGCAGCTTGGCAAACCTGAGGTGGGGGCGAAAGGGGGTAAGAGCTGGAACTACACAGACCCTGAACACATCCTCATGGCACTCCCTGCCCCCCTGGGAGCCTCGGTCCCCACAATCCCCCACCCCTACAGCGCCATCTCACCGTCCCTGCTGTTCAGGGTACTTCTGTTTGCAGTAGGTCTCCAGTGATGCGTACACTTTCTCTCGCAGGACCTCCACCTCGCTGGGGTTGGAGAGACCCTTGGCATCTGGGATAGAAGGGAAGAGAGGAGGAAAAGGGAAGAAAAATCAAATCAGGACAGACATGCCGAAGTGGCCCCACAGGATACCCTCTTGGGTCCCACCTATTTGGCCTTCACCAGATGCCTGGCAAAGGAAGCGGGGCCTCAGGTCTCTTAGATGCTCAATAGATGGGGGGCCCATTGGGTTTGTGAGTTGGGGTCAGAAACGGAATGTACCAGTGAATGGGGCTTTTTCTTGGTCATATGGGAGACTGCTGGGTTGAGGGTCTTACTGAGGGGGGTGGCTGGGAAACTTAGGAGTCTCCGGAGAAGAGGAGGCTCCAAGGTTGCCTTGGCCTTGAGAGACAGGGGTAATCCTCCCCTTACCTGGATTGAACAGAATGATTGCCCTCAGGCAGCCAAGCTCTGTCTTGTCCATCCTCATGTCACGCATTTTGGACACTAGCTCTGTCAGCACCCTGGAGAGGGACCTGCAGGTCACTCAAAGGTCACAGCTCAGCCAGCCTTGGACACGGACCAGCCTATAGCCCCACCCCCTCTACCTACAGGCCAGCCCAGCCCAGGGCCACTGACCGATCAAAGATGGCTCCCACGCCTGCGGAATGGGCTGAGTTGCGGTGCACATGAAGGCCTGTGGCGAGGAGGATGCCATCTCGGACATCAATGGAGCGGTGGGAGAAGGAGGCAATGAGGAGCTCATTCCAGCCTGGGTGGGGGGCAGCAAGGGTCAGGAGCCAGAGATCAGGCCATGGAATTCAAAGCATATCAGGGGAAGAAAAGAAGAAAAAAGTGGTAGGATCAGTGAACTTGGCTCCCTGGGTGTGTGAGGTAAGGCCACTAGGATCACTGGAGGTCAGGAGGTCAAAAGGGGTCAAGGGTCAAGAGGTCACTGACCTGCCCGTAGCAAAATGACCTGGTCATCCAGAGGCAAGGAGGAAAAGTGTGGGATCCTCTTCGCCCACTCAACAAGCGTGAATAGCTGTTTGTCAGCTGCCTGACAGATGTTAGTCACAGGGTCATTTGGCTGCATGGGATGGGGGGGGATATAAGTTATGGAAGGTGTGGAGATGCACTGAACCCCCTCCCTTATAAGAGACTTTTGACACCCCTTCCTTTTATTGGAGTCTTCTTTCAAGCCCCATCTGAACCAATCCCTCTAAATCGGTCTTCTCTTCTGGCATTTGCATAAATAATTATTTATTTGGAACTTGACTGCGGTTCTGCCGGTGGGTTGTTTTGAGGATGGGGACAGAGGGAGCTATCGCACCCACCTCAGATGTTTGAGACCTCATTTGGCAGCACTTCCCATCCCAGGCAGTGTTAGGAGGGTTGTGAGGGGAAGGGAGGAGAGGAAGGGGGAGATGAAACAAACCTAGCCCCCCTCCTCCCACCCCCCTCAGGAAGGAAAGTGGATTGACCCCATCACTCACGCTGCTGCCGCTACCACCGGTTCCCCCAGGACCCTCAACGCCCTGGTCACTCTTCTGCTCCACAGCAAGCTCTGCCTCCAGGATCCTGTCCACGGGCATCTCCTCAGGGGCTCCCCCAGCCCCCTCCCCATCCCCGTCCTTGTCCTTCCCCCGCTGACGCTCCTCCTGTACCGCTTGGGGCGGGGGGTGGGGAGAGGGAGAAAAAGTGGAATGTCAGCAGCCAGTCATAAGGGAGTTCAAAATGTTCTTAAGGCCTATCAGGGTCTCATGGCCCAAAGGAGAGATTTGTAAGAATTGGGGAAGTCACTATAACTTGGGGAGCAATCTGGAAGCAGGGATCCTAAAAAGACAGATAAATGAGTCAAGAAAGAAAAAGGAAGGAGAGTGTGAAGAAATTAGGAAGAAAGCTAGCATTTAAACGGACAGCCTACTCTATGCTAAGAAATGTGCCAAGCACTTTTTAATGTTTATGCCATCATCACAACAACTCTGTGAACTATAGTTTCCATTTTTAAAGAGTAAGAATTTGGGTCTTAGAGAAGTTAAATGATTTGCCCAAGTTCACACAATACATGGCATGTCACACATTTTAATCCAAGGGTGCCTTACTGCCAATCTTGTACTCTTCTGACTCAACAAAGAAGTAGTAAAAGGAATGCTGGCCCAAGCCTTTAGAGATGTGAGTTCTGATCCCAGTCCTACTACTCTTTTGTTGTGTGACCTTGGGAAAGTCATTTTCTGTGCCAGCTCCTATGCTCATCTTCTCTAAAATGAAAGATTGGATCAGGATACTCTCTAAAGTGTCTCTCTTAGAATCCTATGAATCACACTTAAGAAGAACACAAAACATAAAGAAGGCAAGCCCTTAGGGTCTTCAGTAAAGTCTGTAGCTTAAGAGGGTCGAATCCCAGAGATCAGCAGAGAGAACTACAGATAATAGAGACCAGAAAGGGAACATCGGATCAAAGAGAGGAGGTACTACTAAGGTTAGAAAAGGGGAAACAGAGAGGCCCATCATGGGAAAGACAAAGTTATCCCACCTTGTCTGGGGTGGGGGTCACTGGAGCCAACCAGAGAAGCAAAACCATTAAAAAGAAAATTAGAGGGACTAGATCAGGGTACTAGGGAGAAGAGCTAATGAGAAAGGACATAGAAAAAGCAAATATCGCCCTCTGGAGGAGAGAGAGAATAGTCCTGCTTTCCCAACAGGTAAATAGTTTGTGGTTTCCTTCAGTCTTCCCTCTACCAACCCCCTCCTCTCCTACAGAATGGGGTGAGAGAGGAAGGGCCCATGGACTGGGAAGCCTAGGCAGGGTCAGCCCCTTACCCTCCCTCTTCATGCCAGTGGCCAGGCACTTCTGATAGCGGCAGTACTGACAGCGGTTCCGTTGGCGCTTGTCCACTGTGCAGTCCTTGTTGTCCCGGCATGAGTAGGTCAGGTCCTTACGGATGGTGCGTTTGAAGAAGCCCTTGCAGCCCTCACAGCTGTAGACCCCATAGTGTTTGCCTATGGGGGAAGACGAACAGCAGTAAGAAGACTGCACGGACACCCCTCCCCATTAAATCTCTAGCCAGCCTCCCCCTGGCAAAATTTACTTTAAGTCCTGCCTATGTTTGCCAAAAACAAAGACTAGGGAGCAATGAGGTATGGGATGATCTAGTCCCCCTCTCCCTCACACTTCAGAAACCCTGCCCCAGCTCCATCTTCCCTCCAACACCCCTTCTCATAGCTGAATTTCAGGTTCCTTAGCCCTCACCAGGTATCCCCCAGCTCACTTGCTCTGTCCCAACCCCATGAGACCCTGGGAATCCCACAGGTGATGGTAAGTGGCCCAGACTCTTTCCTCCTCTTTGCTGATCCTCTGAGTCCCATACCTGAGCTTCTGTCCCCGCAGATTGCACAGAGACGTTTGCCAGCCCCAGAGCCACCTGGAGGGGGTGGACAGTGCAGGCCCCGGACCCCTAAGACTGGTGGCTTCACATCTTCAGGGGGGCCAGACCCACCTCCAGGGAGTGACACTGTTGAGTTAATCTGGGATGGGGGAAATAGGGAAGTCACAGGGAGACTCATGGGGAAGGAAAATCTCTCAGAGGTGATTGATGGAAATCATTCCCTAAAACCTAGGCAGGGCCCTGCATTGCACATTCCAGAGGGCATTCTTTACATTACAACCCATGGAAAGGGCCTCCTCTGGAGCACAACCCCAAAGAGAAAAGACATAAACAGTGCTCCCTGAAATTGTGCAACACAGTGACCCTGAAAGACATGTATCTCTGAAGGGCAAATGGGACCAAAAGGGCGGAAAATCAGTGATAGATGAAAGGGACATCAAAGATATAGGGTTTTTATTTTTGCTTTAACAGGGCTGGGGAGGAGGCATGCACGGAAAGATCTCAGGAAGGGCAAGGGGTCTCACAAGGACCACAGGCCTGCCAGGATTAAAGGACTGGAAGGTTAGTGGGGCAATGGGAAGCTCACACAAGGATCTAGTGTCACAAGGAAATGAAAGTGGAGAGGCAGTAAGTGGGCCACAACCTCTCACCTGGGGACTGCTGACAGGCCCGGAGAATCCTGGGGGAGCTGGAGGGGGCAGACCAGGGGACCCCATGGAAGAGCTGATGACTGGAAAGGGGGAGCCCAGTGGGGGGGGGTGGCAGTGGGGGTGGGGCCCCAGAACCTCCAAGGGATGCAGCAGCTGAAGGGGGCAGTAGTGGCCCAGGAGGAGAAGGAGGAGGCCCCCCCTGGTGAAGGGGATTTGGGGAGGAGCTATCTGGACTTCGGGAGTCTGAGGGAGGGGTACATAAAGGCACAGAGACATACAGAGAAAGGAGAGACAAAAAGAGAAAATGAGTCTTTGAACTCCAGTTGGAACTGGAGCCCTTACTTCTCTCTCTAATTCCCCCACTGCAACCACCCCGTCCCACCCACCCTCCCTATTCCCAAAGTCCAGAAACTTCCTGCTGTCAAACAACAGTTTAACTTGTGTGGTGTGTGTGTGTGTGTGTGTGTGGTGGGGGGGGGGAATTGACAAAGGAGAGAATAGTTCAGGTGAAGAAAATCTCCAAGCAAGGTATTTGGATGAATACCAGGTCATCCCAAGCCAGACCCATCTTCTGTGGGGTGGGAAAGCACATGGGGTGGAACAGCCAGTCCCCCAGTCCCCAACCTATAGCCAGGTAGCCGGATCGTGCAAGGTAAGGAGAGAGGGGAAAGAGACCCCTTCCAGGACGTGCGATCCGCCTTCACAGGTCCAGGACCCTCAAGTTCTAGAGGAATCCTGTGCTTCCCACGCCCGGGACTCCGATGTGCAAGGCCTCACAGGGCCGCCGCTAGGAGGGCGGAAGCTCCCCCTCCCCGCCCCGCCCCGGGGGGGAGGGCGCTAAGGCCCTCGGGAGGGAGGGGACGCGTGTTTACAAACAGGGGGGCGGGAGCGCCAGGGAAAGAGCGCCAGAGAGGGGTGTGGGGGGAGGGGTTGCAAATGACTCGGCCACTCGCTCGCCTGCCCGCCCGCTAGGACACTCACCCCGCCCGCTGTCGCCCATCCCGTCCCGTCCAGCCTCCCCCGGCTCCGGCTCCGGGGTTTGTTGTTCTCCGGCTGCCGCCGCCGCCGCTGCCGCTGCGGGATCCAGCCAGGGCCGTCGCCGCCGCCACCGGGACGCGACCCCACAATGCATTTCTTTTCGCACCCCCACCGGCCCACACTGCCCTGCGGCATGCCGCTGGGGGAGGAAGGGCGGGCGAGCAGCCCAAGACATGATTCTTGGCCGAGTATGAGGATACCGAAAAGTTACCAGGGATTCCAAAAAATTGATCGGGGGACTAGCTGAGCACGAGGAAGCCCCAGAGAAAAAGGTTCTGGGCCCGGACTGGGTCGAATTAAGCGCTTCGCTCTGCTCTGGAACAAAATGACAGGGCCGATGTGGCAGCCATCTTGGTACAGACAGGAAGTCTCGACGCTAGTTCCCGCCCCCTCGGCTAGTTGGAAACGGAGGAGGCGGTCTCCTCGGGCTTGTTAGCCCTCCTCGCCCAGTTTCTCCTCAAATAACCTCCACACCTGCGCATGCGCAAAAGCTCAGAGTGGGTTCCCCGCTACCGGAGAGCCGCCATCTTGGTAAGGGTACTGGGCAGAGGTAGAACGGAACTTCCTGTTTTCGCGGGACCTACGGGCGGGAGTGCCACGTCCGAGCAAACCGGGAAAGGGCTGGATCCCGGAGCTGGTGAGAATCCCTGCTTTTCCTTACTGTCCTTTCTAGGCCTTTTCCCCCACCTAGTGGGTCATAGAGACAAGGGCCCAGAGAGTCGAAAAAAGAGGATCAAAGCCTAGAGCGGCGTCCCGGGGCCTCCATCCGGGTGGGGGGTCGGGATAAAGAGAACGAAGCTTAGGAACAGTGTGGGTGGGAACAGAGTGGAACGGGGGAGAGGGCCATAGAAATGGACGGAGAGCGCAAGTGGAGTAAAGTGCACCCCACGTAGGTATAGAGTTGAGGGTCAAGTGGAGTCACTCTCTCTGTCCCTCTGGTCAGCGTCATGGCCAGGGGCCTGGGGGCCCCCCACTGGGTGGCCGTGGGACTGCTGACCTGGGCGGCCTTGGGGCTGCTGGTGGCCGGACACGGGGGTCATGGCGACCTGCACGAGGACCTGCACGAGGACTTCCATGGGCACAGCCACAGTCATTCACATGAGGATTTCCACCATGGACACAGCCATGCCCATGGCCATGGCCACACTCACGAGAGCATCTGGCATGGACATACCCACGGTCACGACCAGGGACATTCACATGAGGATTTGCACCATGGCCATAGCCATGGCCACTCCCGTGAGAGCCTCTACCAAAGAGGACATGGACATGACCATGAGCATAGCCATGGAGGCTATGGGGAGTCTGGGGCTCCAGGCATCAAGCAGGACCTGGAGACTGTCACTCTCTGGGCCTATGTGAGTCCCAGGGGATGGGGGAGAGAGGGGCTGGTTCTAGATTGTTGGGAAACCCCCTTGACCCCTGACTCTCCCTCACCAGGCACTAGGGGCCACAGTGCTGATCTCTGCAGCTCCATTTTTCGTCCTCTTCCTTATCCCCGTGGAATCGAACTCCCCCCGGCACCGCTCTCTGCTCCAGATCTTGCTCAGTTTTGCTTCCGGGGGGCTCCTCGGAGATGCCTTTCTGCACCTCATCCCTCATGCCTTGGGTAAGTGATCTCTGACCTCTACCTTCAATCTTTTTTTTTTTTTTTTTTTTTTTCTTTTTTACCGGGAGGTCCCGGGGATCAAACCCGGGTCCCTCCATATGGGAGACGGATGCCCAACCAGTTGAGCTACATCCGACCCCTACCTTCAATCTTAATATATCTTATTCTTTGGACAAAAGGGTTCCTTTTGTGATCCCTGATCTTTCAAATTTCCTCAAATACACATACCTTTGGATTGGGTGTTCTCTCACGAGACCTTTTTTTCCCCCTCCTTCCCCCAGAGCCACATTCTCATCATCCTGTGGAGCAAAGGGGACATGGACACTCCCATAGTAGTGAGTAAGGGGAAGATGGGGTCAGGGTTGGGGTGATGGCTGGGGAAGCTCTGTGCCTCCCTAAGTTTTACCTCCTGCATTTGGAGAGGAGTCTGAAATCTGCATTTCTTCCTTAATGTTTCAATGCCTCCATTCCCAGGCCAGGGCCCCATTCTCTTTGTGGGGCTGTGGGTCCTCAGTGGAATTGTTGCCTTTCTTGTGGTGGAGAAATTTGTGAGACATGTAAAAGGAGGACATGGACACAGTCATGGACATGGATATTCTCATGGTCACACACATGGAAGTCATGGACATGGAAGACAGGGTGAGCCCAGGAACAGCTTTCCCAAAAGCCACCTTGCTTGTCTTAGTATTCCTTCATCTCATGGCTCTTAGATAGGAGAGCACTTCTCTCTTGAGGAAATGTCAAGGGATCTCTGTTCCCCACTCTTATGTTTCCCACAGATCATCGGTCAAAGGAGAAGAAGAACTCAGAGGAAGAAGAAAAGGAAGCAGAGGGAGCAAGAAAAAGGAAAGGAGGTAGCACAGGGCCCAAAGATGGGCCAGTGAGACTGCAAAATACTGAAGAGGAAACGACAGGCTCAGGTGAGGGCCAGGGTTGGAAGTGAGCTTGAGCCAGGGGCATCATTGTGAAATCGGCACACGTGAATTGGAGTATGCACAAGTGTCTGAGAAACACTGAGGAGCTGGGAGTACAGTGGGCTCTAAGGAGAGGTATGAGAATGGCTGACCAGGGCTGAGACCGGGAGTGATGGATGCCTCTGATCATTCCACCTTCCTCTCTTCTTGTCTAAGACCTGCGTGTGTCAGGGTACCTGAACCTGGCTGCTGATCTGGCACATAATTTCACGGATGGTCTGGCAATTGGTGCTTCATTTCGAGGGGGCCGGGGGCTGGGGATCCTGACCACAATGACTGTCCTGCTACATGAAGTACCCCATGAGGTCGGAGACTTTGCCATCTTGGTCCAGTCTGGCTGCAGCAAAAAGCAGGTTGGTGATGAGGTGTAACCAGCATGGTTGTCTCAAGCCCTTTATCCATGCTCACCCCAACATAAAGTCTGTTTCTCATTAGTTCCAGACAAGTCATATTGTCATTGCCAACAAATTCTCTAGTAATGAGAGGGGTGGAAGTTCTATTTCCTCGTTCTGTAGCTAGTATTTCTTAAAATGTGTTCCATAAGCCATCTGAATGGCTTACGTGGATCTTTCACACCACCCCCACCATCCCACCCTGACATACTGAATCAGAATATCTGTGGAACAGTGTGAATTAGAGGTTCACTGCTCTAACCTCTTCGATCGCTAAGATTTTTCGGAAACTGTCTTCTACCTCCCCTTTTTTTGCCTTAAATTTTAGTTTCTAAAGACATGCACCCTGCCTGTGTATACCTATACCCCCCCAGCCATGTCTAAAGCTCTGCTATTCTTTAGCTGTTGTTGAGTTCCTCTCTCTTTTCTGCCCACCAGGCGATGCGTCTGCAGCTGCTGACGGCAATAGGGGCACTGGCAGGCACAGCCTGTGCCCTTCTAGCTGAAGGAGGGGCAGTGGGCAGTGAAGTTGCAGGTGGTACAGGTCCTGGGTGGATTCTGCCATTTACTGCAGGTGGCTTCATCTACGTAGCAACAGTGTCCGTGTTGCCCGAGCTGTTGAGGGAGGCATCACCATTGCAGTCACTTCTGGAGGTCCTGGGGCTGCTGGGGGGAGTTGTCATGATGGTGCTGATTGCCCACCTTGAGTGAGAGGTGGGACAAACTGTCTCCACCCCTGCCCCAAACCTCTAGCCCCTAAATCCAGGTCAGGGTCTGAAGGTTGAGGGCCCTTGCCTGGAACATCTGCCCAAGGAAGGAGTTGTAGCCTAGGGGAGTGCTGATTTTGGCACTGTGGTCATCAAGGTTTGGCAGTCTTCTGGGGGCGGTGGTAGAGATGAGAATGAGAGGCCAGAGGGACCATGGTGTTGGGCACAGACTGACCATGTTGCAGGGTTTAGGGAACCAAGTGGAACCATGAAGAAGACTGGAAGCCCACCTGGTGTCTCTTGCCCCACCTAGAGGACAGGCTTCACCACGGTCTGCCTCCCTCTCCTTCACCTGGTGGTGGAGGCTTGAGAAGACAGAGCCGGTAACAAGAGGAGTCTGGGATAAACATCGATTGTGTGTCCTGATTTGGGAGTGATTGTGTTGGGGGGGCGGGGGCGGGAGGGATTGGGAGAGGAGAGAGGGTTAGTTGCTAATCTCATGGCCTGATTTTTTGTTGTTGGTTTCTATTCTTTTTGTATCACTGTTTGAATCGAAGGGGAGGGATGGTGAGCGGAAATAAAAGTCTTCGGATCTTACGCCCTACACGTAGTCTTTGTCTTTATAGGGGGGTGGGGTTCCCTGATCTCCCGCACTCCCGGGCTCCTTAAATGGCGATATGTGGCCACGCCCCCGCGATAGGAGTTCTGCCTGCGCTGGTGGCCGCAGATGGCCGAACGCTGGCGGGCTTTCAATTGGTCCCGGCATTGCTTTTGCCACACCCCTTCTGCTCCTGGATTGGCTCGGCTCTGGGGGGCCCGGCCCCCCTCCGGCATCCTGCCATGGCGTCTCAGCTTCGGCTCCGCTCAGCTCTGGCACTGGTCACAGGTTGAGGGGGTTCTTCCCGGGGAGGCTTGGGGATAAGGAGTGTTGTCAGGGGGCGGGCCCTCAAACTTCGAGGCCGCAGTGATCTCTGGTCCCTTGTCCGAATTTTGCTAACTTTGCGCGGGATGAAGTCTGACCCCTGCCCACTCCTTCCGTCCCCGCCGCGTGTTTTCTCCTATCCCAGGTGCGGGCAGTGGCATTGGGCGGGCGGTCAGTGTGCGCCTGGCCAGAGAGGGAGCCGCCGTGGCCGCCTGCGACCTGGACGCGGCAGCGGCACGGGAGACCGTGAGCCTGCTGGGCGGGCTGGACATTGAGGAAGGGGCGCCTCGCGGAGCCCACGCTGCCTTCCAGGCCGACGTGTCTGAGGCTGGAGCCGTCAGGCGCCTGCTGGAACAAGTGCAGGTGATTGCGAGGCGCCCTCGCCCCCTTTAAAGCGCTGCCGCTGCCTACACTGCCCCGGCTTTCGGTGCTTTTTTGGTGGATAACCTCCCCCTCCCGTAGGCCGGCTTTTCTCGCCCGCCATCTGTCGTCGTGTCCTGTGCGGGCATCACCCGCGATGAGTTTCTGCTCCACATGTCGGAGGATGACTGGGACAAAGTCATAGCTGTCAACCTCAAGGTGGTGACCTCTGAAGCTGTGACTTCTGCCCCCCCTAGCGTGGGGAGGTGGCGGGGTTGGAGGAGGGCTGTCAATCAGCTGGTCCTTACTGCCTTGCTGCCTCTTCCCTCAGGGCATCTTTCTAGTCACTCAGGCTGCAGCCCACGCCTTGGTGTCCAGTGGTTGTCCTGGCTCCATCATCAACATCAGTAGCATTGTAGGAAAGGTCAGGTTGAGTTGGGACGAGGTCAAGTGGGCTTGGAGAAGAGAACACCTCTTTGGACTCCTGACTCATTCCCGATCTCTGACTATAGGTAGGGAATGTGGGGCAGACAAACTATGCTGCATCCAAGGCTGGAGTGATGGGCCTGACCCAGACTGCGGCCCGGGAGCTTGGGCGGTTAGTCAGACCCCTGGAGGTGCTGGGGGGCTTCACTGCGATATCGGAGAGTCTGAGGGAGGGGTCAGGGTTCATTTGGTCTACTCCAGAGTCAGCGGCCACTCTCCCGTCCACAGACATGGGATCCGCTGTAACACTGTCCTCCCGGGATTCATTAAAACACCCATGACACAGAAGGTGCCACAGAAAGTGCTGGACAAGGTAGGAGGTTTGGGGGGAAGAGCAGAATCCTCCCAGAACTACATAGAGAGAAAGAGCACTAGGTACAGTGCCTGGCAAATAGTAGGTGCTCAATAAATTTATAAAGGAATGGATGACAAAAGCAAGGGCCACAGACTTCAACTCAGTCTACAAAAAGATCCATAAATGAAACTTCACCCACAATGGAGTGTTTCCTTTCAGGTGACTGGAATGATCCCGTTGGGACACATGGGGGACCCTGAGGGTGAGCACTGAGTGGAGGAGGTCCTGGGGAGGGGGCCTGAATGATCCCAGGGTTTGTGCCATTTGTGAGAGGGCCTTGCCATGGACTGGCGGTTGCAGTGTGTGTTGAGGGAGGGAGTGTTCTGGGTGGGAGATGATGGCTGTTTGGGGTCCACACGGGTGGGCAGGATTCTGCCCTCTCCCCACCGTTTCCACAGATGTGGCAGATGTGGTCACATTCCTGGCATCTGAAGACAGCGGATACATCACGGGGGCCTCAGTGGAAGTCACTGGTACGAGGCCGGCATGGGGAAGGAGAGGGCAGAGAAGTGGAACCCAGAGAATATGAGAAAGCAAGTGGGGGGAGGGGAGTCTGGAGTCACGAGGAACAAGGCAGAGGTTCCTGCGGGCTAGGAACAGAAGTGGGCACCCCCAGCCTGTTCATCTCTCCACCTCTGCATCTGTCCAAATGTTTCTGCCCCTCTCAGGAGGTCTTTTCATGTAACTGCCTCAAGAACTCGCGACTGGACTCACTGCCCCAGCACCCTGCCCGGACTCCTGCTGATGAGGACTCTAAGTTCCCAGGCTACAAAAGGGGTGGCAGTGTATGGCTCAGGAATGCTGAATATGGGAGGCAGGGGTGCTTGTGACCCTAATAAATTCCAAATCCTCTTCCCTGCCACCTCCGGTTCTTCTTGTGTCCAAGCCCTCAGACCCTTTCCCACCTCCCCCTCCTTTCCCTTTCCCGGAGGATTGTTCCCTTTCACTGCCTGGTCTCCCAGGGCAACCCCAGCCGCCGGGTGTGAGAGGAGAGAGTGTGTGTCACTGTGTATGCGTGACACTGGGTCTTTTGGAAGGAGGGGGTCTCTGCCCCACCCCCTTTCACTGGTCCTGCAGCTTCAGCCCCCCTCCAACTCCCTGGGTCCTTATGGTCCCCAAGGGTGATTTGTTCATGGCCCCATGGTAGTGTCCAGTCTAGCCTTGGGAGGGGGTCTTGGAACAGGTGGCCCTCCCCCACCCCTCTCCTTTCTCTGAGTCCCCCTCTCCCTTTTCTCTCCACCTTACAATAGCTGCAGCCGGCCTGGGGTCGGATGGGGGGGATTAAGGGAGGGGGCCAGGATTAGGGGAATGGACCAGCCGATGAAAGGGGCTGTAGGAAAGCAGAAGGGAGGGGGCTGGGAAGAGAAGGAGGGAGGGGAGGGGGTCGGTGCTAATCGACTCTGGAGCCCACATAAGGACTGGCCACGGAGAGAAGGAGAGGACAGGGAAGTAGGGGGGAACCGGGAGGTGGGGAGGGAACCCACTGCTGCCCTGTCCTAGAGACAGACCACCCCCCTGGCAGCTGCAGCCCAAGTCGGGAAACCCCAGCTCAGGCTGGTGGGCACAGGAGGCCCATCAGAGTCTCTTGTCTCTTTTTCCCTTATCTCCCTCAACCCCTGCCCTCAATGGGGATGGCTCTGCTCCTCCTTCTCTTTCCTCCCCGTCCCCTTCCTTTACGCGAGCCCTGGAGGAAGCTTCTGCCGGCTTCCCACTCCAGACATTCAGCCCGTTGTGCCCCCACCCACCCACACGCGCACGCCCCCTCCCCGATAGGGGCCCCATCGTGTGTGTGTGTGTGTGTGTGTGTGTGTGTCCCTGCTTCCGCGTGGTGTCTCCATTCCCCCATTCCTCCGGTGCGCCTCCCTCCCCCGCCCCGGGCCGCGGCTCTTGATTGTCCAAACGCAATTCTCGAGTCTATGGATCCGGCCGAGAGTTGAGTCTGGACGTCCCGAGCCGCCGCCCCCAAACTTCGAGGGAGAGAGCGGGTCGGAGGGCCTGGGGAGAGCCAAAGCGGAGGGTGGAGCACGTTCCCAGGGTGGTAAGGGGAGTCCTGGACACTTGGGGAGTTAGTTGCGTTCGAAGGACTGCAGGGCTGAAGCGGCAGAGGATTGTTTGCAACTTTTTTTCCCGGGATCCCGGGCTGGGGTTACCTTCTCAGGTTTCTTGTTTTTGCTTTTTTGTTGTTGTTTTTGTTTGGGGGCGTTGTGTTTTGTTTTGTTTTGTTTTGGGGGGGGGTGCCTCCCAGGCCGCAAGGGGAAGCGGAGTGGGGGAGGTGGCCGCTCTCCCGAGCCCTCCGTCCCCTCCCGGGATCTGGGCGATCCCAGGCTCCACCCTCTGGAGCTAAGGCCCTCGGGTGTGGGGGGGATCCGGAAAGGAACGGCGACTAAGGTTGGGGGGCACCTCGGGCGACCAAGGTGGGCTGGGGGCGGGGATCGTGGCCCCCACGTGGCGCGGAAAGCCGAGTACCCCCGCTCCTGCCAGGAGGAGGGTGCGTCTCGTGGGCGGGGGAATCCCGGTGTCCACGTCGCGCCCCACCCGCGCCCTGATCGGCGGGTGACGTCTCCGCCGACAGGGTGTGGGGAGGGAGTGGAGGGGCAGGCGGAAGTGACGTAGGGCCCCAGTGCCCGGGCCATGGCGGCGGCGGCGGCGGGAGCTGCTGTCTGAGCAGCGGCTGCGGACCGACCGAACTCGGCCCGGGAGCCGGGGCCCAGGGAGAGGCGCGGCCACCGCCCGGGCACTGACGGCTGGAGCCGGGTGAGGGGCCGCGCCCGCGCGGGGTCAGGGACTGAGGGGTGAGCTTCTGGAGGGGCGGGGTCTGCGCGAGGGGCGGCCCCCTGACACCCCCCTTCTCCTCCTCTCCCCGCCAGCCTTCCCCTGCTCCTCCTCCGCAGCGGGGCCCTAGTGGGGGGTCTGCACCCGGTCACCATGACGACGCCGGCGAATGCCCAGAATGCCAGCAAAACGTGGGAACTGAGCTTGTATGAGCTGCACCGGACCCCGCAGGTGACGAGGGATCCCCCCTTCACAGCTTATCCCCTCCTCCCAAACCCCTCACTCCACGGATCTCCATCGCACAGCCGCTTTTCCATTCTTTGCCCCATTCTGCCGACCCTGCTGTACTTCACAGGTTTCCCAGGGCTACCTTTGAATCGCCTTAATCTTTTTAAAGCACTTTCATATTTATTACCTCATTTAATCCTCAAAACAGCCAGGGAAGTAGAGTAAGTACTGTTTTACTATCTGTATTTGAAAGATAGTAAACAGACACAGAAATGACCTTCCCTTTTCTTCAGTTTAATGTCAGTGCATTCAGGACTCACCTTGGGAGCTTATTAAAAATGGAGCTTCCCAGATCCACCCCCAGACATTCTGATTCTGTAAGTGGGATGGGGCCCCACAATCTGCATTTCCAAGAGGCATCCTAAGGCATTCTGATATAGGTGGTACCAAACCACCAATCTATGCCACCCCCTTACCCCCACCCTCAGGCCTCTTCCCAAACCTCAGATTCTCCTATTCCAAAACTGCTTCTCTTAATTAACAGACAAATCCTTTCTGTTCTCCATTCTTTCCAAACCAGTTGCCCTTCTCTGTCTCAGAATTCCCATCTTTTTCAAGCTCCCAAGATGAGGCACCCAGATTCTACCATTTCACTGTATTTCTCAAAACTCCTATTTCATGGATTGCTTGTTTCTAAAACCCTTTTCCCACCAACCCACTACCACCTTTCCACTCACTGATGCCTCCAGGAAGCCATCATGGATGGCACAGAGATTGCGGTTTCCCCTCGGTCACTGCATTCAGAACTCATGTGCCCCATCTGCCTGGACATGCTGAAGAATACAATGACCACCAAGGAGTGCCTCCACCGATTCTGCTCCGACTGCATCGTCACAGCCCTGCGCAGCGGGTAACAGGAGGGACGTGTTCGAGACAGGGGAGAGGGATGCAGAGTTGGGCCCCTCTCACCAGTCCTGGTTTCAGCCTGGGCATCAGTGCTCTTGCCACTGATTGCTTATGGCCTCCCCTCTCCCATTCCAGAAATAAGGAGTGCCCCACCTGTCGCAAGAAGCTGGTATCCAAGAGGTCCCTAAGACCAGACCCCAACTTTGATGCCCTGATCTCTAAGATCTATCCGAGCCGGGAGGAATACGAGGCTCACCAAGACCGGGTACTCATCCGCCTTAGCCGCCTACACAACCAGCAAGCACTGAGCTCCAGCATTGAGGAGGGGCTGCGCATGCAGGCTATGCACAGGTGCACAGGGCCGGGAGAGGAGGCAGCAGGGTCAGTGGGAGGGGTCGGCGGGTCAGCCTCCTGGTGCTAGTTTTGCTGCCTGCCAGCTGAGTGACCATAACCTTTCTGCACCTCAGACCACATAGCCTAGTTGTCAGGCCTGAAAGTCATGGATGTAAATTGTAGCTTCTTTTAAGCAACTGTTGCTCCTGTTCTTAAGAAGAAAATAGCCCGTACTCTGACTGTATAGAATTTAGAAGAGCAGAGTGATTTTGAGCATAAGCTCTGGATTCATATACTGCTGGGGGTTAAATCACCTCCTATGCCAGCATTTTTCAAACTTCCATGATATTCCAAATAACCCGAGGGTTTTGTTCAAAATGCAAATTCTGATTCAGTAGGTCTGGAGTTTGGCCTGAGAGTCTGCATTTCTTCAAGCTCCCATATGGTGCTGATGTTATTGGTTCGTGGACCACGCTTTGAGAGGCAAGGTCCTATCATGTCAAACGAATTACTTAACCTTTCTGAACCTCAGTATCCCAGCCATAAAATAGAGATAATACAATTACCTGCTTTATAGGATTTGTTGTATTAAAGAGATGATCAATGCAAAACGTTTAGCAGGGTGTTTGGCGTGTAGTTAGTGTTTAATAAATATAGATATCACTATTAAGATTTCCCTGATCTCTTAATTCTCTGAAGTTTAAAGTCTGCACCCCAATTCTTGGTGTTTTCTAACCTCAACCGCTTGCTTCCACAGGGCCCAGCGTGTGAGGCGGCAGATGCCCGGGTCAGATCAGACCACGACAATGAGTGGGGGGGAAGGAGAGCCTGGGGAGGGAGAGGGGGATGGAGAGGATGTGAGCTCAGACTCCGCCCCTGACTCTGCCCCAGGCCCTGCTCCCAAGCGACCCCGTGGAGGGGGCGCAGGGGGGAGCAGTGTAGGGACAGTGGGAGGTGGCACTGGTGGGGTGGGTGGGGGTGCTGGTTCTGAAGACTCTGGTGACCGGGGAGGGATCCTGGGAGGGGGGACCCTAGGCCCCCCAAGCCCTCCTGGGGCCCCCAGTCCCCCAGAGCCAGGTGGAGAAATCGAGCTCGTGTTCCGGCCCCACCCCCTGCTCGTGGAGAAGGGAGAATACTGCCAGACTAGGTGAGGAGCCCTGTCTTTCCCCAGACCATTGAGAAACCAAAGATCACACATAGGCTTCCATCAGAAGCGGGCTTCCCCCCAGCCCAGGGGCCCTTTTTGAAAGTCCCTACCTCCCTTCCCCGTTTGAGGCATTCTGTGCCCTGAACCTGCCTTTTTTCCATTCCAGGTATGTGAAGACAACTGGGAATGCCACAGTGGACCACCTCTCCAAGTACTTGGCCCTGCGTATTGCCCTTGAGCGGAGGCAGCAGCAGGAGGCAGGAGAGCCAGGAGGGCCTGGAGGGGGCACCTCTGATGCTGGGGGACCTGATGGGGGTGGTGGGGAGGGGGTTGGTGCCGGAGGAGGTGATGGCCCTGAGGAGCCTGCCTTGCCCAGTCTGGAGGGTGTCAGTGAGAAGCAGTACACCATCTACATCGCCCCTGGGGGTGGAGCTTTCACGGTAAGAGCCTCTGAGAGCAATGGTATAAGGGGGGTGGGGTGGGGTGGCCTGAGGCCAGACAGAAACATGATCCTGACCTCCTAACTGACCAGCCGTCTTCTCTCCCTCTGCATCTTCTAACGCCCATCTCTGTCCTTTCCTCTCCTCCCATGTTCTCCATGTTCTGCTTTGCCCCATCTCTCTTCTTATTCCTTTGCTCTCCTCCACTCCTTGGTCACTTTCTATCTCTCATTTCCTTTTCCAATTTTCCTCTTTTCCCCTTGCTTCTGCCTTCCACCACTTCCCTAGACACTGAATGGCTCGCTGACTCTGGAGCTGGTGAACGAGAAGTTTTGGAAGGTGTCTCGGCCATTGGAGCTCTGCTATGCCCCCACCAAGGATCCAAAGTGACCCCACAAGCGGACAGCCAGAGAATGGGGACCACAGGGTGTCCCTGTGTCTCAGCCCACCGCCCCAGCTTCTTTGTCCCCCAGTGCCCCCAACCCAGCTGGTCAGCAAGAGGACACAAATGAGGACATGAATGAGGACATGTGGCTTTTATACAAAGTATCTATATCAGATTCTTCTATATTGTACAGAGAGGGGCTTGTGCCCTCATCTACTGCCTTTTCTATTGCCGTCAACCTAGCACTGCGCGAGATGTTGGGGAAGGTGAAGAACGCTCCCCTTCACGCCCTCCTCCTGACAACAAATTTGCTTTTTCTCCTCTTTGAAACATGCGGTTCTGTGTCTCTGTTTATTAAGGGTATACATGAAAAAGAAAGAAAAAAAAAAGAAGAAGAATGGGGAGGAGGCCCAGAAATTGTGTAGAATCAGCTCTGGAGCTGAGGAGGAAATGTCAGATGTCATGCAGGGACTTTGATGCCCACTTTTCTGAACTTCCAAATTAGCAAATAGGTAAGAAAACAGGGAGAAATGACTGGTGAGGCTGGAAGAGACGCAATAAGGAGCAGAGAGGTGTGCAAACCAGATCCCAAACTTAACCCCTAAATCCTGAGTGGTCCGGGCTGAAATCTAGGGTCTTGGTATCAAAAACAAAGGCTTGAGGCGGTTAGGATCCTGAGGTTTGAAAGGGAAATGATTTTGTTGTCACCGCGAGAAGCTGGTTTCTATACCTTGAAAGAAAAGAGGAGAGATATGGGGAGGGCTGCGAGATTTCTTCTGCTTGGCACCCTGGCCATCCGAATCACCCCCACCCCACCCCGCCCCACGAAGAAGGGCGGACGGGGCCTGGGACTACAGTTCCCATGAGTGCGCTAGCGGGTTCCCGCCGGGCGGCGGGCCTGGGTGGAGGCGGCCGCCCGGGAAATGTAGTTCTGCAGCCGAGAGCAGAGGGTGGCAGCGTCGTCGCCTGTAGCCTCCCGGCCTGGAGTTCTGCGGGCGGGGCGAGCCCCGAGCCCAGGCGAGGGGGCGGGGCGAGCCCCG